>CM077181.1:2308785-2318785 GCA_039654105.1 Coreius guichenoti
GCTATCGTGCCTCTGGACCGACTCGATCACATGATCCGCTCTGTGCTATCGTGCCTCTGGACCGACTCGATCACATGATCCGCTCTGTGCTGTCGTGTCTCTGGACTGACTCGATCACATGATCCGCTCTGTGCTATCATGTCTCTGGACCGACTCGATCACATGATCCGCTCTGTGCTATCATGTCTCTGGACCGACTCGATCACATGATCCGCTCTGTGCTATCGTGTCTCTGGACTGGAGCCGTGGCAGTTCACTGACACTAAAATGAAATCAGACTTCATTCGCCCCAATGGAAAGAATATTTGCACTGTCTGATCGTTCCCTATCCCCTATATAGTGCACTGTCTGATCGTTCCCTATCCCCTATATAGTGCAGTGTCTGATCGTTCCCTATCCCCTATAGTGCACTGTCTGATCGTTCCCTATCCCCTATATAGTGCACTGTCTGAATCGTTCCCTATATAGTGCACTATGTGTCATTCGCCATGTAGAAAACAGTAAATATGTGAACAAGTGACCGATTTTATCCGTTTATAAAGCCTCATAATGTAGGCTTCAGATTCTAGAAAGCATTTGATTGGACAGAAAATCTGATGAGAAGCTGAAGTGCAGAGTGATGTCATCAAAATCATTGATCCTTATTGGCGGAAGTGTGAGACTATAAGTTTTGAACGCTTATATTTTCTAAATGTGAATTTTGTCAATGTTTTGGAGCGCACTAGCTTATAGATGACAGTAACATATTCATACTAAAAGCCAAAAAACTTACATGGGGACTTTAAACTACAAGCACTCGTCCCAGGGATGAGTTTATTGCAACAATGAGCAAATTGAGAAAAAAATCTGTGAAATGACTTGAAACTGAACTATCCCAGCATAAACGCTCTTGTTGTTATCTGATTGGCCATCGCGTTCAAGAAATCATCAGATATGTTTGTGATTGGCTACATTGATCAACGCTGCAAAAATACGTTGTAAATAGAAACTGATTCATATTAGTTTCGACACTCTCAAGAGCACAATCACCAAAAATATTTTTGTTTATCAGTTTATGATGAGAGTTTTTGCAAAAGTGCAGAATTCAGAGCGCACTGAACAAAACTCAGCGATGACTAATCTGAACGCCTCTGATTGGCCATTGCATTCATAAGCTCATCAGAATCATATGTGATTGGTTATAGTGCGCAACGCTGTAAAATACATAAAAAGTATGATGCAACATGAGCAGATCTAAATTTAATGGCGCAATCGACACTTTTCATTTCATTAGTTCGTTTGACAGATACTTTGCCAAAGCAATGGCGCAAAACAATTTTAGAGAACTTTTCTGTTATTATGAGAAGTTTTAAAATATTTTCGGTTCATTATGAAACTGTGGCAGGACAGATTAGACTATGGCTGGCTGCCAGGCTCTAGGTAATTAATGGGAAACACTGCATTATGTATAATTAACTCACTAAATAATTCATTAAAATGCACGTAAGTAGTGATTGTGCCGAAAAATAGTTAAAAAAAAAGCTTTTCAACACGGTGCACAGTAACGACATCTTGTGGTGAAAAAGCTGCCTTTGAGTTTCATATAATAACTGTTTGTGCTACAAAACCATACAAGGCAATAAAAGTATTTAGTCTATATAAATGTTTCCCCACAGATCACATGGTAATAGCAAAACAAATCAAGCTCCGGTACAGTGCTTCACTGTGAGATGTTTGATCACTACATATAATTGATTTATATAATTTACAAACCCGATTCCAAAAAAGTTGAGACACTGTACAAATTGTGAATAAATACAGAATGCAATGATGTGGAAGTTTCAAATTTCAATATTTTATTCAGAATACAACATACAACATCAAATGTTTAAACTGAGAAAATGTATAATTTTAAGGGAAAAATAAGTTGATTTTAAATTTCATGGCATCAACACATCTCAAAAAAGTTGGGACAAGGCCATGTTTACCACTGTGTGGCATCCCCTCTTCTTTTTATAACAGTCTGCAAACGTCTGGGGACTGAGGAGACAAGTTGCTCAAGTTTAGGAATAGGAATGTTGTCCCATTCTTGTCTAATACAGGCTTCTAGTTGCTCAACTGTCTTAGGTCCTCTTTGTCGCATCTTCCTCTTTATGATGCGCCAAATGTTTTCTATGGGTGAAAGATCTGGACTGCAGGCTGGCCATTTCAGTACCCGGATCATTCTTCTACGCAGCCATGATGTTGTAATTGATGCAGTATGTGGTCTGGCATTGTCATGTTGGAAAATGCAAGGTCTTCCCTGGAAGAGACGACGTCTGGATGGGAGCATATGTTGTTCTAGAACTTGGATATACCTTTCAGCATTGATGGTGCCTTTCCAGATGTGTAAGCTGCCCATGCCACACGCACTCATGCAACCCCATACCATCAGAGATGCAGGCTTCTGAACTGAGCGCTGATGACAACTTGGGTTGTCCTTGTCCTCTTTAGTCCGGATGACATGGCGTCCCAGTTTTCCAAAAAGAACTTCAAATTTTGATTTGTCTGACTACAGAACAGTTTTCCACTTTGCCACAGTCCATTTTAAATGAGCCTTGGCCCAGAGAAAACGCCTGCGCTTCTGGATCATGTTTAGATATGGCTTCTTTTTTGACCTATAGAGTTTTAGCCGGCAAGGGCGAATAGCACGGTGGATTGTGTTCACCGACAATGTTTTCTGGAAGTATTCCTGAGCCCATGTTGTGATTTCCATTACAGTAGCATTCCTGTATGTGATGCAGTGCCGTCTAAGGGCCCGAAGATCACGGGCATCCAGTATGGTTTTCCGGCCTTGACCCTTATGCACAGAGATTGTTCCAGATTCTCTGAATCTTTGGATGATATTATGTACTGCAGATGATGATAACTTCAAACTCTTTGCAATTTTTCTCTGAGAAACCTTTCTGATATTGCTCCACTATTTTTCGCCGCAGCATTGGGGGAATTGGTGATCCTCTGCCCATCTTGACTTCTGAGAGACACTGCCACTCTGAGAGGCTCTTTTTATACCCAATCATGTTGCCAATTGACCTAATAAGTTGCAAATTGGTCCTCCAGCTGTTCCTTATATGTACATTTAACTTTTCCAGCCTCTTATTGCTACCTGTCCCAACTTTTTTGGAATGTGTAGCTCTCATGAAATCCAAAATGATCCAATATTTGGCATGACATTTCAAAATGTCTCACTTTCAACATTTGATATGTTATCTATATTCTATTGTGAATAAAATATAAGTTTATGAGATTTGTAAATTATTGCATTCCTTTTTTATTCACAATTTGTACAGTGTCCCAACTTTTTTGGAATTGGGTTTGTACAATAATTCATATAACATGGATATGCATTTCTACACAAACCACAACTAACAATTCAGCCACTAGTTATTTTAAAAGTTAGTGTACTTGGTTATCAAGGAGACAACTGTGACAAATGTTGAAATGGCACATGTGATTGTAAGTAAATGTAAGGTAAAACATTATTTGGTGATTCAGAAAAATGACATTTTAGGAAAAAAATGAAAATTTTCCTCGGTTGCATGTATATCACCTCATGGATATTTTAGTGAACAAATTAAATACACTATTTTGTGTTGTAACAGTTAACTTCAATTTAAAGGACCAAAACGTGTCCAGGAAACACCTACATATAGAACATCTTTTACCTGGCATGAGACTGCTGAAAGCCACGGTTCTCTGACCCACAAAATCCCGTCCGATGGGGTCGTGATCCCAGACCAGGAAGCGCACAAGAGCCACCTCAGGCATGTGAAGTGTGAAGGACAGCGTCTCTTCCCACACGGGGTTAAATCCTGCATTACCAATCACACCAAGAGTTAACCAAGGTTAACGCCTCCTAAACTCCACAAAACCCTGGACAAATGAAGCCATACCATTATCATCCACAACCCTGGTCTGTTCTTTACAGCAATCAACCGGAAGACCAATAATCTCCACCTCAACGAAAGGATCAATGATCTGTGAATGGAGTGCACAAGCGTCAGATATATTCATTTCATTTTACTCTTCTAAACCCTATAGGAAATGTGCTATTAGGAGGCATCTGCTCACCTCGCCTCGGTCTCCCAGCATTGAGTCCGGAGGTTTGGGAAGCTGTTGTCCACTAATGATTTTTATCACCAGCTGTTTCTTAGGATTTGCAGGGAGCGGATCAGCATTCAGTGGGTTAAAAGCGCCTGGTACAGATTTTCAGAGAACAGAGGCGCTTGACTGTAGTGACAGATCATAGTGGTTGCGTATTGTGATTTAACAGTACTTTGAATGCATTTGCGTACCTTTACACATCAGGCCGGGTTTGAGCACATATCCACTGCCTCCGTTCACCATGAACTTGGCTCTGTTCAGCTGCATCATACGGCCCTCCGTCTGGTAGTTTAAAGCCACTGTGGGTTAAGCAAAAGACAAGTCATCTTATTCCTTCTGTTTTTCTTTCTTTCCTATTAACTCTCCATCCTTCCTTCATTTATTCATTTTTATTCTAGGAAATAATTTCATGTATTTATTCAGGTGTGTAAAGCTAAATAAACTGGATGGCTAACAAACTATGAAGTTTCATCATGGCCTGGTAAACATTTTATTCAATAAACAATCAGGGAGCAGAACTCAGCTGCGGCTCCACAACTTCCAATTTACTCTTGTTTATTGGACCCTTATGATGGCGTGCGCACGCACACGCACACACACACACACACACATTTTTTTGCATTTATTTTGCAATGCTTCTTCATGGTCCTGGTTAATTTCTGATTCTCTTCCTTTTTTTTAAAGCAAGGATGATTGATCAAAAGTGACAGTAAAGACATTTATAAACTTTTCAAATAAATGCTGTTACTATTCTATTCTATTTTTTTAACTTCTATGCACCAAAAAATCCTAATAAAAGTATCGTTTTCCACAAAAATATGAAGCAGCACAACTGTTATCAACATTGGTGAAGAAGTGTTTTGAGCAGCAAATCATCATATTAGAATGATTTCTGAAGGATCATGTGACACTGAAGACTGGAGTAATGATGCTGAAAATTCAGCTTTGATCACAGGAATAAATTACATTTTACAATATAATCAAATAGAAAACAGCTGTTTTAAATTCTAAAAATATCCACAATTTTTACTGTATTTTTGATCAGTTAAATGCAGCCTTGTTGAGCAGAAGAGACTTCTTTATAATACAGTATATATTTGCCAAATTTGAACAAAAATGCGAAACAAATGCACTTTCACTAGTAAGTCTCTTACTTTTGGACCCCATTGCACGTGTGTTTGTCTGTGTAAAAGCTTTGTCACTCTCTTGTGAATAGTGCTTGTGTGTGCATGTGAAAAGTGCATATGTGCATTTTCTTAAATGACTTTGCACATGCAGAATTGCACGAGTGGACTAGCTTGTCAATTTGTCTGCACAACCAAGACGCAGATGACGTGCAGTAGGGAACATACGGCTGCTAAAACACATTCTTTTTCTGGATTTTATTACATTTAGTGTAAGTGGCGATGGATAGTGGATAATAATATATAATGTATGACTCATTCATAAACAACTGCCTCATTTTGGTCGTTTGAACGAATCATTTGTATGAATGACTCAATGACTCAGTCATTAAGACGGTCAATAGTTTCATGTTTAAAAGTCAAATTCCAACATTTCACGTTTCTATATTCCAAAAAATATTTAAAACAATCTCATAACATTATTTAATGCAGTTGTAATTTTTCAGTGTAATTGATTTAATTTGATTGGTAACAGCCCTGTAGTGTCATATTACTCTAATTGAATTTATTGAGCAAATTTAAGAATTTAAAATGAAAGGAAAAAAATGCCCTTTATAAAAAAAATAAAAAATAAAAAAAAAATGCCCTCGGGGTAAATATCACAAATATTCACATTTAAATATGTCAAAGCTGAGAGAACACTGATAAGAATATTGCTTCAGAATAAATTATATTTACACCAAAAAAAAAAAAAAAACATTTCCGGACAAGCACATGGCAAGGTTTAATGTCAAGCCCTGATTGATCTTAGGTTTTTAGTAATCATGTTGTGACTTAATGACTGTTTGTCAGTATACAAAGTGTATATATGATAATGTTCAGTCTAATTTACATATGCATATATCTGAGTGACTCAGTTATTGATAATTAATTTCAGTATTCTTACATGATTGAAGGAGGCAGTTCCCCCCTTTTGAAACTATGCATGGGCCATAACAGAGAGCTTTTGCATGTATGCATGTTTGTATTTATGAGTGTCCATTTATTTGAGTGTCTTTCCTCACCTAGTTGGCAACCCACATTCCAGTACGTTTGTGGGTTAAAGTTGCTGGAGTCAATCCGGTAGGCAGAGGGATAGATCCGAGAGAGCTGTCGTTGGTTAAAAGTCAGGAAGCGCTCAGATCGATGGTGCACCAGGTGCTGAGCTCGTGTCTCACTGAACGACAGGACATTGAAGGGCGATCCTGAGAGAGGTGTGACAAAGTCTGGGTTAAATGCATTCATATATATATATAATATATGCACCGATCAGGCATAACATCCTAATATTGTGTTGGTCCCCCTTTTGTTGCCAAAACAGCCCTGACCCGTCAAGGCATGGACTCCACTAGACCCCTGAAGGTGTGCTGTGGTATCTGGCACCAAGATGTTAGCAGCAGATCCTTTAAGTCCTGTAAGTTGCGAGGTGGGGCCTCCATGGATCGGACTTGTTTGTTCAGCACATCCCACAGATGCTCGATTGGATTGAGATCTGGGGAATATGGAGGCCAAGTCAACACCTCAAACTCGTTGTGCTCCTCAAACCATTCCTGAACCATTTTTGCTTTGTGGCAGGGCGCATTATCCTGCTGAAAAAGACCACAGCCACCAGGGAATACCGTTTCCATGAAAGGGTGTACATGCTCTGCAACAATGCTTAGGTAGGTGGTACGTGTCAAAGTAACATCCACATGGATGGCAGGACCCAAGGTTTCCCAGCAGAACATTGCCCAAAGCATCACACTGCCTCTTCCGGCTTGCCTTCTTCCCATAGTGCATCCTGGTGCCATGTGTTCCCCAGGTAAGCCACGCACACGCACCTGGCCATCCACGTGATGTAAAAGAAAATGTGATTCATCAGACCAGGCCACCTTCTTCCATTGCTCCGTGGTCCAGTTCTGATGCTCACGTGCCCACTGTTGGCGGTTTCGGCGGTGGACAGGGGTCAGCATGAGCACCCTGACTGGTCTGTGGCTATGCAGCCCCATACGCAACAAACTGCGATGCACTGTGTATTCTGACACCTTTCTATCAGAACCACCATTAACTTCTTGAGCAATTTGAGCTACAGTAGCTCGTCTGTTTGATCGGACCACACGGGGCAGCCTTCGCTCCCCACGTGCATCAATGAGCCTTGGCCGCTCATGACCCTGTCGCCGGTTCACCACTGTTCCTTCCTTGGAGCACTTTTGACCACTGCAGACCGGGAACACCCCACAAGAGCTGCAGTTTTGGAGATGCCCTGATCCAGTCGTCTAGCCATCATAATTTGGCCCTTGTCAAACTCGCTCAAATCCTTACGCTTGCCCATTTTTCCTGCTTCTAACACATCAACTTTGAGGACAAAATGTTCACTTGCTGAATCCCACCCACTAACAGGTGCCGTGATGAAGAGATAATCAGTGTTATTCACTTCACCTGTCATAATGTTATGCCTGATCGGTGTATATTATATGTATATTCATATACATATAAGCCTTGACAGCAGGGATCAATAATGTGTATAATAATTAGGTAAAACAGAAAACAGAAAGATTTCTCACCCTCATCTAAACACTCCTGAGAGGCCACAGAGTTGGTGAAGACCACCAGATCTGATAGATCTCTACTCAGCTTTATCGTTTTCCTCCTCCTTCCACCTCTAAAGAAAGACACAGCAAAATATTGGTTTTGAGAAAGTTTGAGAAACATCTCACTATTAGATGCAATGACTTTGCTCCAGGTCAGATACACAATACAAAGATAAGAAATAATTTCCATAATCAGTAAAATACAAGCAAGCATTAAAATATTAAGCAGCAAAAAGGTTTTAAACCTTGATAGTAATAATCAGAAATGTGTCCTGAGCATCAAATCATCATATTAGAATGATTTCTGAAGGATCATGTGACACTGAAGACTGGAGTAATGATGATAAATTCAGCTTTGATCACAGGAATAAATTACACTTTACTATATATTCAGATAGAAAACACTTATTTTATGCTGTAATAATATTTCACTGTTTTTACTCTATTTTTTTTTTTTTAAATAAATGCAGCTTCGGTGAGCATAAGAGACGTCTTTCAAAAACATTAAAGAATCATACAGATCCCAATTTTTTGCTCTCAGATAAGATATAAACAAATGAAAAAGTCCTCATAACTGATTACTCAAACAGCGAGAGGTTTGAGATCAGCCTGTTAAATCAATCACTGCAGACATCTTGACTAGGAAATCAGGGGAAAATTAAAGATAAGAAAAGCCCCTTGCAGAGTGACAGTTTCATTACAAATGACTTTCCTCATGGTGTTGATGTAGCCCATTAAGCATCCAAACGATGGCAAATTCTCATTAACATAAGATACTAACAATCCCTTCATGACTGCCACATTATGGGGTGAATCTGTGAAACAGTTGTGCCAAGTGCTGGTGGTGATTTCAGTGCATTTCAATGTAAATCTTTTCAGCACAAACATGTCTCCTATGTAAATTAGGCTCATTATAAGTTATAGCAACTTATTCACAAAACTCAGCTCCATTTTCCAATTAAAGGCACAATATGTAATTTTTTGCCACTAGAGGTCGCTTATTCAAAACAAAGGCGTAGCTTGATGATGCCTTGATTTCGAGTTGAGTGTGTTGGACGTTATGTTATAATGCTACTCTGTGTGTTCGCTCGGCAGCTGCTATGAGACACTTGTTCACACTGCAGTGAGCTAGATCCATATTAGACATGGTAAAACATGGTACTCGCGGTAAATCAAGAAAACCAGATTTAAACAATAAGACTAACTGTGTTGAGCTGTATAACAATGATTAGTTTTCTGTCAATGAATGTCTCCAAACACTTGCTCACCTGTCTAATAAAACATATAATATATTAAAGCGTCTTTGTTGTTTCCATGGTTTCTACAAAATAAAACCGTAAAATCGAGGGTAACGCGAGTATGATGTCATTGATAGGCGACGCACGGACATGGTCCATGTCCTGGTTAAAAAGGCTTATTTCTCTGGATTTAAACATTCTTGGAAACATTTGGGATAATGTAAGTACACAAGTCAACAAAATATATAACACTGTTCTAGTGGTTTTTGGATATTTTAATCCAAAAATCTTACATATTGTGCCTTTAACTTGATCGCAGGGATGGAGTGATGCTTTTACTTTCGACCTGTAGTGCTCAGTGCTTGTGATCATGTGATCTTGTCTCAGCAGCTTCTGTTGCTGCAGGTCGCCGGCTTTTCATCAGTTACGACCAGTTATGCTCAATGTGATAGTCATTCTCTGACCGAGGTCACTACACATTAGTATTTCAGTCGTTTCGTCTCCCTCTCTTATTTTCATGCTTGCACACATGTACTTTAGGGTTATCTTTTAGCGCTTGAGCGGCATCATGATATCTATGAAAAGACCTAGTGTTAGGGTTATAATAAAATACAGTTTCCACTAAAATATGAAGCAGCAGAACAATTTTCATCATTGATAATAATCAGAAATGTTTCTTGAGCATCAAATCATCATATTAGAATGATTTCTGAAGGATCATGTGACACTGAAGACTGGAGTAATGATGATAAATTCAGCTTTGATCACAGGAATAAATTATACTTTACTATATATTCACATAGAAAATAGTAATTTAAAATTATAATAATATTATTGTTTTTACTGTATTTTTGATGAAGAAAATAACTTTTTTTTAAAATGTTATCAACACCAAACTTTTGAACAG
>CM077181.1:2323785-2343785 GCA_039654105.1 Coreius guichenoti
CTATTAGAACTACGCTATTATATTCTATACTTTTATGAATTCTATTGAGAAACCATGAGAAAAAGGTGAATAATGACAGAGTCAATGTTCAGAATTATTATGTTTTGAACTATGCTGTATAGCTGTGTTTTGCAGTGTGTGTGTGTTGTCAGACTCAAAAATTAGTATATTTTTAATGATTAAAAAATGACATTATTTTATATAAAAAAAAATTAATAATTGTATTTTATTGACAAAATATTTTAGTTAGTCTTAGATATTTTTTTGATTATATCAGATAACATTTTAAGCTGTCATATGGTCATGTTACAGTGTACCCCACCTATGGGGCATGTTGTCACATTCCATTCTTTCGGGGTAAATCAAGAAAAAACTATACACTGTATTAATGAAACAAAACCACATAATTGTACTAGTTGTGTGAAATTAATGTGGGAAAAAATAAATACTCTCAACCCCAAGTGGATTTACACAAACTGAGAAAGTCAAAAAGTGTTACTTTGTGCCCCGCTCTCCCCTATATCAGACACAGTACATGGCAAATGTTCTACTAATGCTGTAAACTATACATGGGAGACAGTTGCTATAATATTGAAGGTTAAAATGAACTGATTTGTATACAAACACTTAAACTGCACTCAAGGCAGTTTTTATAATAATTAAGTTAGGATACTAACTTTACAATTACATAACTGTGACAAGCAGGGCGGGCGAGAGAACGGAGGAGCTCGGACGCATAAAAGGAGGAGCGACGACAGTGGAGGAGAAAAGACCAAGCCTGGACTTTATGTTGTGTTTAGTTTATGTTTTATGATGTGTGTGTGGCAGCCGTCCGTTAGGGACTGCCTGCTTTACTTTCAGTTCGTGTTTATTTATTTATTAAAGTGTTTGAACGTTCGCCGGTTCCCGCCTCCTTCATCCCATAACAACAAACTTTGTTACAATAATAATGTTTCTACTCCAATTAGCTTTTTTTCTTTCCTTTTTTTGAAATTGAAACATTTAGATGGTGGTGTCATAAAAACCTGATGGATTTCTTCAAACATGCATTACATTTTGAAGAACATTACAAGTTATAATGAATATGGTGCACATATTTAGCAAAATGCATTTTTCTAGCTGATTAACGAGGCTTTTCTAAATGTGACGTTACGTGACATATTATTTAAAAGCTGTTTTATTGACGTATTTCTGGGGTTGAAACCCTGATTGAGCGATTACGTGACGTGATATGGATTTCAGTAAGTTGTACTCTATTTTTTAACATACTTCAGACGTTTATTAGTGTTTATTTTGTGCTGTAACTGGTAATAAAGCGGAGATGATCGGTTCACGTGAGCTGCGTACTGCCGCTTCTCTTGAGCTGAGGCGCTACAGCGATCTGTCACATTAAACAGCGCCAAAATGGTTTATTTTTTTAAATTTCGTAATAAAATGGACGTAATTTGAAATCTGAGACTTTGTTTCATATCAAAAGTAACAAAGCACAAAGATTTTTGCAATTTATTGAATGGGAGGGGCTCTACATATTTCCGTTCATTCATCTGAAAACAGGATAAACTAATCGATTCTTGGATTTAAGAATTGATATCGGTTCATAAAAATGAGAATCGATTAAAATCGAGAAATCAATATTTTTTACCCAGCCCTATTTATATTACACAGAATTTGGAGGCGACACAGACTCAGGAGTGTGGAAGAGCACGCTACCGTGCGCAGGTTTCTTTGGAGGCCCTCATGTGTGGCCCGGAGCAGCGCTCGGATCGAGAAACTGTCTGTGTCCTCTTTGTCCCCGATCTGAGACTCTTTCATCAGAGAGTCCAGCTTCTTCCTGATGTGCGACTCCACCTGGTGCTGACTGGGCCCATTAGACTGAAACGCACAAAGATGATCTGTCAGAATGTGCAGCTCATAAGTCGTCTATATTATTAAGGGATTAAAGCAGAAAATAGCACCCATTATTTCTAAGACACTTACACACTGCAAACTGAAGATATAAACTGCCTTAACCCCTTAACTTCAGCCCCACTTTTTGAGCATAGATGTGAAAATGCATGTAAAAATGTTACGTTTTTTTTTTTTTTTTTAGAAATTTTTACTTCATCGGAATGGTATGAAAGGTTTTGGCACTTCCTGTGTGAACACACAAAAAAATTGAAACAATATAAATAATAAAAAATAGTCACGCTTGTACTGAGCGCATTGGAAATGAATGTAAAATGAATTTCACCTAGTGGAAGCGTTTGGTACTGCGCCCAAACAAAATCTGACTGAAAGCTCATTTTTTTAGTTATCAACCTCAAATTTGGAACACAACTTGTTTAGATTTATGGCTTTGATTTTCTTGCAGTTTTAGAGTAAAACGTGTTTTTGAAAATATATATTTAATATAAAAATTGAAAATAGTATTTTTGTGCATTTTTCATAACAATAAACGTAAAATTCTGTAACTTTTTTTAAGTTCACTTTTTAAAACTTTTTTAACTTCAGCAATAATTTGCCGTGTTGTCACTGACACACGATTGCTCTCACACACATAACCACACTAACACAAACAAACACACACTCACACACACAAACTCACACACAAACACATACAATCACACACAAACATATATACACACACACACAAAGAGATCAAACTTAAGTCTGTGCTGCAAAGCATTCAAGATTTACGAGAGTTTAAGTTAGAAATTTAATTTTCAGGTCCATGCTCAAAAAGTGAATAAATGGATTATAACTACAGCGTAAATATAATTTAGTACCATAAAATTCCTTAAAAATACAAAATATTAAATAAAAAACATTATTGAACTAAAATATAGTATATTCATTTCATTGAAATAAAAAAATCGGTCATTTTTGACCGCCACATGAAGAGCACCAGAGGGTTAAAGACACTTTATTGCTGAAGTGAAGCAAATTAAAAAGTTTACTGTAAAACAAATGTACTAAACATTTTTTATTTTATACAAAATATATATTTTACAAAATAATTTTTACTCTAAAATTTCTATAAAATCAAAGCCATATATAAGCTGTAAATAATTTTCATAATAAGCACTGTTTTTAAAAGTATGATAAAGTGTACTTCTTTTCCACAAGGGTACACAGTGTGAATTCTGTAACTTTAATATGTGTATAGCAAAATAAATATGCGCTGTGAAAGAGACCTAAGTGATGTGTGTTCTCTCTCTGCACTTCAATGGCTATTCATGAATCATTTTATTAAAAATCAAAGCCTGGCACGCTGATCTGAGAGAGCATTAAATGGCTTAAAGTATTCCAATTATGCAAAAAAAAAAAAAAAAAAAAAAAATAGGTTCAATTTTGTTTTTGTTTGATTTCTTTCTCTTTTTTGAACAGGTAAATGGCTTTAAAATCTCTCAGCCATAATGAGCGTCAACTTACAGCATTGCCAGTGTGTTTCTTGTATTTCCTGACACGTTTAAGTAGGCGTGTAATGAGATGAAGGATAGAAACCTTTAACTGGCTCCCAGCAATGACTTGCGGATCATTAAACATTAATTACTCCTAACAAAACAACATGAATATTTTGCAAGGGTACATTAAAATGCTATTAAAGCATTCTTCGTTCAAGATCAACACAAATACTTAACCAGGAAACCAATTTATTGTTGATGAATGAGTCCGGGAAAACACATGTGTTAAATATCGATTTCAGCATCAAAATCTGGAGGAAACAGTCGGCGGGCTGATTGTGAAGGAGGCTCTGTTAATGGCAGCACTGCTGCAGGGATCTCTTGGCAAATGGCCACGTTGTTGCATAAAAGAGTGTTTCCACAAAAACAGAAGCTCACCAGGGGTTCGGGCTGCGACTGATCGGCTTTTAGAGATGGACACCAACTGCTCATTGTGAGCCAGAGTGGTGTGAGGAGGCAGACAGACTCAATACTGCCTCCATCAAAACTGAGAGATTTTCAGAGGAGATGGAGAGTGTTGCAGTGTTTAAGCGTTGCATATGCAAGAAAAAGTATGTGAACCATTTGCAGAATCTGTGAAAATGTGAATAATTTTTTACAAAATAAGAGAGATCATACAAAATGCATGTTATTTTTTATTTAGTACTGTCCTGAATAAGATATTTCACATAAAAGATGTTTACATATAGTCCACAAGACAAAAAAAATTGCTGAATTTATAGAAATGACCATTATGAACCATTGATTCTTAATACTGTCGTTCCCTGGATGATCCACGGCTGTGTGTGTGTTTTGTGATGTTGTTCTTGAGTCTCTTGTTTGTCCTGAGCAGTTAAACTGAACAATGTTCTTCAGAAAAATCCTCCAGGTCCCAAAAATTCTTCAGTTTTCCAGCATCTTTTGCATATTTGAACCCTTTCCAGCAGTGACTGTATGATTTTGAGACCCATCTTTTCACACTGAGGACAATTGAGGGACTCAAACACAACTATTAAAAAAGCTTCAAACATTCACTGATGCTCCAGAAGGAAACACGATGTGTTAAGAGCCGGGGGGTGAAAACTGGAGTCCCTCAAATAGGGACAAATTATAACCGTAATTAAACTAAACTATCCCTGTTCTCTCTTCATGCAGCAGATATTCTCTGGCTCTGTGCATCTCACAACAGTTCCCACACCAGCGATTTATAGATTATCATGACAGAGTATGCTAATCGATGACTTGAAGATAGTTAACTCATAAATTCATCAACTAACCATTCAGAAACGTCCTGTCTCATTCTACATGTTGTCACTTCTTCTTGAGTCTCTCCATCATTGTCAGACTCCGGTTTGAACACAAAAGGCTGAACAGTTTCTGACATTTTCAGTGTGTGTCTGCGTGAGGTAAACGGAGCTGCTAACATGAGCTCCTGAAGCTCCGCCCTCTTCTTGAAAGGGGGCGGGAGCAGCAGCTCATTTCCATTTAAAGGGACACACACACAAAAACGGCGCATTTTAACATGCTATAAAAAATGATCTGTGGGGTATTCTGAGCTAAAACTTCCCATACACACTCTGAGGACATCAGAGACTTATTTTACATCTTTTAAAAAGGGGCATTATAGGACCCCTTTTAAAGTGTAAAGCCTTTTAAATACATACAACTTTAGAGACGCTTAAATGTTTTACCTACATAGAACACTGAATTAATAATGAGAAAGAATAAGAGGCTGAATTTGTAATATTTCTATTAAATGAGAGCAATTATGTTTATAACGCATTATAACGGTTTCATTCTGGTCTGTTGTACTCATTGAACTTAGAAGATAATATCAGTCATACATATGACTTTTTTTTATAACCTGGTATTAAAAAGATCTTTCTTGAACATTTTTCTCCATCATTTACTAATGAATGACAGTCCCGCTATGGGATCACGTCCGACCCTAAAGTTATCCAAAAGGTTTTCGTTTCAGTGCCTGTCCAGGCGTACAAACATGATTGAAATCTCTGTGCTGAGTGTGCATGTGTGTTAGTAATCAATCCCTCTGCTCAATCCTAACCGGTGTGTGTTATAGTCTTACCAGGCTATTCTTCAGCTTGAAGTCATCTTCAATCTCATCAGCACTGTCATCGTCAGACACCTCACCCTCCTCAGCATCCGCAGACAGGTATGGAGGAAGACGCTTCCCCTACAGACAAAAAAAGGAGCAATGAATGCTTCCATAATTCTTACTTGTCAGCAAACAACTCCAATATTGAGTGTTAGATAGTATTTCACCTCTGTTTAAACTATCGACAGCACCTTAAAGGCGGTGTGTTGACACAGCACCTCAGATATTGATACTAGAACTGAATCCATACTAATGGCTCTTGGCCTCAGGCGAAAGATAAGTGTAGTATGCAACCCCGGGGCCAATGAAGTAACATTATCTTTTTAGGAAGACTGCAATGTAATGTTTTCTCGGTTTGTGCTCATTTGTGTTTCATTCCCAATGACTTGTTTTCACCTGTTATTCATACAACAGAGGACCCTCATTTGGGAGGAAGCCAATGACCCACAATATCTAAACCTGAGAATAAACAGTGTCTTAAGGCCCTTGTTTACACCTGGTATTATAAAGAATAAGCACCAAGAAGCCGTGGTTTAGAGTGAAACCTTAGCTGTTATAAATTCACCATAAACCACGGCTTCAAGGGGCTTATTGCTTTTATAAAACGATTACCACACAATACAAATATTAAAGCCAAAATATATGTATCAATGCAACTTTCATGAAGTAAAATCACTAAAAGCCTTCCTTCCGCCTGAAAAAATAGTCCCTGACCGTGAACCGCAACCACTGATCTATATAAATGTTCTCTATATAGATCAGCGACAGCAACAGAAGTTATGTTATTACGACATTATATGGCGGCAAAGACTGTCTTAATGAGTGAGTCACTCAATAGCGAAGACTTTTATATTGAAAGGACTGAAACTTGTTTTGTGAACACGGGAACGAGACGCAACTGACAAATGAGCACTTTCACTGTCAGGACACAGGAACTGTTAAAAGGACAAGATATCGCAGTGGACATTCAACAGATTTTTTATTATGAACATAGGACTGACCTTAAGGAATATGTTAAATCTGAACACACTCAGTCACTCAGTCTCTGTCTTATAATGATACAAGCTTCAATAAACAATATCAATGAGAACAAACATATGTTTAAGTTGCTAAGAGTGGTTGCAGTGATACAGAGAACCATTGGGTGAAGTGGTCATAGCCGTGTTTTATTGTGAATAAAACACAGTTATTGACCAATCAGAATCAAGGACTGGAACTAACCGTTTTATAAAGAAGCTTTTTGGTCGATCGGATCACAAGTGGACAGGTGTAAACGGGGTCTGAAACGTTTTGAGCTTGTCTACTTTTGACCACTTCCAGAGGCAGTCGAAAACACATTTGACCGGATTGCTTTCGTAGTGTAGACGCTCATGTGGTCAAATGCACATGAACAGCCACTAAAAGACCCTCTACTCTCCGCCTACTGACCTAACGCGTAAACATTACGTGAAGAGCGCTATTCAGACGGGATTTAAAGTTTGTCGGCTGAAGACCCAACTTTGGTTTAAAGACGAAAAACGCACCAAGCACAATGTTCTCTCAGCATTCCTGATTTTTAACACACACTCACAGCGTGAGTTTAGAGTTTCGTCAGAGCAGAAACGAAAGCTGCTGCACTCCGTGTGTTTTTCCGCCGTCTCCGTGCGCGTTCATATGTAAATTGCGATCTAATGTAAATTAGATCGAAAGATCTGAAAAAGCCCATACACACGAAGAAATCAGGACAGAAGTGGTTGAAAGTGGACAAAAGAGATGGATTAAAACACCAGGTGTAAACAGGAATGTGTCTCCCTCGTCTACTTATGCGTTAGGTCAGTAGGTGGAGAGTAGAGGGTCTTTTAGTGGCTATTCGTGTGCATTTGACCACGAGCGTCTACACTACGAAAGCAATCCAGTCAAATGTGTTTTCGACTACCTCTGGAAGTCAAAAGTGGACAAGCTCAAAATGTCGTCTACTTCAAAATGCATCTTAATACCAGGTGTAAACAGTGTCTTAGACACTCCAGAGCATTGGAACCCTAAGGTTTAAAGGCCATTAAACCTTGAACTCGTCTGTCGGTCTCTCTCACAAATGCATTTGTCTGAGGGCTAGTGGGAAATAAGAGTCGCCGGTGGAAGGACAAGACGAAGGGAAAATCAATCCCGTGCTTTTGACCTACAGAGTTTGCAGGAACACAGTCTGGCGGAGGGAACTGACACTGTGACATGTTTAAGTGTGTGTGTGTTATCAAAAGAGACCCGTGTTTGAGTGCGGGGATTTACTCAAGTGTGCTCCAATCACAAGGGTTCCTGCTGGGTTTGAGAGTCTGCCGTCACTGTTTGCTCAACTAGGAGGGTCCTGTAGAGTCGCAGGCTGGCACTGCCATCTGTCTTGACCTGTTTTACTAATGCCAAGCTCCTCGCTGGCACAATGACGTCCGTATTTACAAAGCAATACTCTCTTATCTCATCTGACTGACCACCTATCATCCCATTACACCCTTAAAGAAATAGCTAAGCTAAGCTCAGGGATTTTCAAGGTCTAAAAGCAACAAAAAGCACCATTGAAGAAGTCCACACATTCTTTGTCTTCTAAAGCCACACAGAAACTCAAGAACCAATGGCGTTTGATGTTACTGACGTCAAACCAGGCATAACTTGTTTGAAAGTTTGAAAGTTTGAAAATGCCCATTTCAGCAAACTTAAATAGACAGTCCACATTATACTTTTCTTCTATGGAAAAGAGCAGCTAGGACATTCTTCAAAATATCTTAACTTATGATCCACATAAGAAAGTTGTACAGTTTTGAAATGGCATGAGGTTAAGTAAATGATGACAGAATCTCTCTCTGTTTCATTTTAGGTGAAATCCTACATTTGCTGGAGCTCATAATGAGATGAAATGATTACATTTAATCATGTTGGATGATTCTCTACGGTGTAAGGGCCAGATTTACTAAACAGGGCAAATAAGCATGAGAGCGCAATTCCATAAAAGTGCCGATGGGAGTGGATCTACTGACGACGTGGAAATTAAAGAACACAGACGCAGCCGGATCACTACCATAATGACTAACACAATCTACCAAGAGCAGTGCAAATTAGCGTCTGGTTTAAGACATGCTTTTTTGGGTGGCGCAAACACCAGTAAAGGAGTACAAACCTTAGTAATTCACCTCGCATGATTCATTTAAATACTCTCCTCCCAAACATTTTGCGTCTGAAAGGGAAACACCTACAAATGCATATGCAATAAGGTCAGCCGCAAAAATAACCCTGTCCACGCCTTTTTAAGCACTAATTTTTCAGTGCGTGTCTAGTAAATAAAGTAGTAAATCTAGTAGTAAATCCTGACAGTAGTTTTTAACGCCAAAAGAGGGTTTCAGTTGGTGCAAACTGTTAGTAAATCTGGCCCTAAAAAAGATGGTTCTTTTGAAAACAAAGTAACTGTCACGGGTGTGTGCAGGCAGGAAGACGAAGACAGGTAAATACAGTTCTCAAACGTAGTTGATTTATAAATACTCCAAAGACAGGCAGACAGGTAATAGCACAACTTAGCATAATGGTGACCGGACAAGGAGGGCAGGGCAAGGAACAACTTAAGTAGCAACACAAACAAGGATGATAATTAACACAGCTGACACATATGAACTAATAATGACGGTAACTATGGTGACAGACGAGTGGTGGGAGTCAGAACAAAGTTCTATTTAGAACCATATCTTCCTGAAGAACCACTTTAGCATAAGATGTGGTTCTGAATAGAACGGTTGTTCGAGTTTAGGGTTGAATTAGAATTTATGGTTCTTATTCCCACTTTTTTGTTATTTTTAAATCTGTAACTGTCAAAAAATCCTAACTTTCAACTTGTAACCGGTTTGCAACCTTTCTTTCTATTCTTTGAGTTGAGGATACTTCTCTTCTCTTCTCCAGTAATCACGCAAATTACAGAGATTGAATTTTGGATGTTAGAGTTTTTATTTAATGCATAAACATGACTTTTTATCCCCTTTTCCTTTTAACATTGTGAAGGGCTCATATACTGTCCATTCACAGTGGCTAATTTTAGCCTTCATAAACATAATTGCTTAAACTTAAACAACTGGAAAAGATGCACTGTGTTTTTAAACTCAGCTGTGTATTTCTACCACACAACCTCATCATCTGCCACAGTTATATTATAGTTAATTAATGCTCAACTGAGGCATTCACATTGTTGAAAAAAAATAAGTAAATTCCTTTGGAAGGTAATGTTATTTTTAGTGCAGTGATCCTGTATCGCTCTTCTCTCCTCGTCATCTCACTAACACGCCAGTGGGCGGGGCCAAAGTTGCAATGATGAAGTAGGCGTTGATCTTCTTCTGCAGAGGCGGGCTTTCACTGATCTATTATAGGCACATTCCACAACGACTCTGGGCTTGGTTACAATAAAAGCATTTTTGGGACTAACATGGAAGTTTTCAGTTCTGAAACTTACCTCATTATCTGCCACTCAATTACACTAAAAAACACACATAATGATTGACATCATAGAGGACGGTGAAGTTAATTCTCTGGAATATATGTGTGTGTGTGTGTGTGTGTGTGTGTGTCTTTCCCAACCTGCTGGACTATGACATCCAACCCCCACTCCTTCACTTCTCTATTAGCAGCTCAACTCTCATTCCTCTAGCCCATCTCTTTCTAACTAACACTCATTTTCCCTTCACACACTCAGACTGTCTCCGTTCATCACCATTTTTCCACCCGAAAGAGAATTTCATCATTGGCTGGTCTTTCAGTACCAACTATTTTAAGGTCCAACCACCACAGAAATGTGGATTTGTCAAACTTCCATCTGTCCGACTGATAACTAAATCTGTCTGGATGTGGCATAAAAACTTCCATTTTCAGTTTCTCGTTACCTAATGGCATTTTAGTAATGTACTGAAGCTATACTGTTAAATGTTTCAGAAGAAGTGACTTTAGAATCAGTAAGTAAATAACCTATTTTGTCTGAAAACTTAATCTTAAAGGGGTAGTTCACCCTAAAATGAAAATGAAGTCATCATTTACACACCCTGGTGTTGTTCTAATGCCGTATGCCCTTCTTTCTTTTTCGGACCATAAAAGGAGAAATAAAAAATTTCCTACTGGTGCTCAACTGTATAATAACAGTGAACCAGCTTCAAGCTTTAATGAACTGCATTGTTTTATACTGTTTTCCTGGGGTGCACTTATAATGTTAGTAAGGTTTGTATATCAAAAATTGTCATAATTTAGAAATAAAAGCCATTTTCCTACCCTGATTTTAGCCTCTGATTTGAACACTCTGTTTGTAGGGGCATGTCTGCTGTGAGACTTCAGTGTAAACGCCCACTGCTGTGATTGGCTGCTGTGAGACTTCAGTGTAAACGCCCACTGCTGTGATTGGCTGCTGTGAGACTTCAGTGTAAACGCCCACTGCTGTGATTGGCTGCTGTGAGACTTCAGTGTAAACGCCCACTGCTGTGATTGGCTGCTGTGAGACTTCAGTGTAAACGCCCACTGCTGTGTTTGGCTGCTGTGAGACTTCAGTGTAAACGCCCACTGCTGTGATTGGCTGCTGTGAGACTTCAGTGTAAACGCCCACTGCTGTGATTGGCTGCTGTGAGACTTCAGTGTAAACGCCCACTGCTGTGATTGGCTGCTGTGAGACTTCAGTGTAAACGCCCACTGCTGTGATTGGCTGCTGTGAGACTTCAGTGTAAATGCCCACTGCTGTGATTGGCTGCTGTGAGACTTCAGTGTAAACGCCCACTGCTGTGATTGGCTGCGGTGAGACTTCAGTGTAAACGCCCACTGCTGTGTTTGGCTGCTGTGAGACTTCAGTGTAAACTGGCTGCTCAGTGTGATTGGCTGCTGTGAGACTTCAGTGTAAACGCCCACTGCTGTGATTGGCTGCTGTGAGACTTCAGTGTAAATGCCCACTGCTGTGATTGGCTGACATCTTTGCATATGAAATAGCTGAATATTACATGTGGAAATCTCTCGAAAACCTTTAGCACCTTTTAGCAACGTTTTTACTATTACAGCTCTCAAGGTTAACTAATCGTGAAAAGTGTTGATTATAGCATTATATTTAGATCTATGGCATTATATTAAGATCGTGGCATGAAAGGTTGCAGTGATGAGCATTGTAGCCGATCACAGACATGTTGAGCGCATGAATGCAGTGATCTCGTCATTGTAACTCGATTTCTGCACACTAACGAATGCTTTCATCATAACTAACACGCCAGTGGGCGGGGCCAAAGTTGCAATGATAAAGTAGGCGTTGATCTTCTTCTGCAGAGGCGGGCTTTCACCATCTATTATATTACAAAATAAAAGCTGTTTTTTGGCTAATAAGGAAGTTTCCAGTTCTGAAACGTATAGGATATTCTTATAGTATGATGACCTCTTATATGTCAAAAGTTTGAAAAATTTGATTTCTCAGTTCATGACCCGTTTAAGAAAAGACGCACAGAATGATTCCATGCAACACGTGTCGTATATTCCAAGTGTTCTGGGGGTTTATGATAGGGTTTGGTGAAAAACAAACTGAAACACTGCAAAAAAGGCTCTTCTTACTTAGTATTTTTGTCTTGTTTCCAGTCTAAATATCTCAAAATTCTTAAATCAATATGCTTTTACTAGATAAGTAAAATGACATAAGATATTTTTTCTTGTTTTCTGGAAAATAAATCAAAATGAAGTGAGTGGTAAGAAAAATAATCTTGTTTCTGTTTGAAATCTTGTTTCTCGTTTCTGTCCCAAACAGAAACAAGATTATTTTTCTTACCCCATTGTCAGATAATTTTGCTTGTTTTAAGCAAAAACTCACTTAATTTTGATTTATTTTCCAGAAAACAAGAAAAAATATCTAGTAAATGCATCTTGATTTAAGAATTTTTAGATATTTGGACTAGAAATAAGACAAAAGCATTTTTTGCAGTGAATTTAATGTTTTACTTAACAAAAACCCTGACGTTGGCCGTTGGTCTTCTGTGCACGAGTCGAGCACAGAAGACCAACAGCCAAGGTCAGGATTTTCATTAAATAATACATTAAATGTCGGTTTGTTTTTCACCAAACACTATCGTGAACACACAGAACACTTGGAATATACGGCACGTGTCACATGGGATCATTCTGTGATACGTTTGTGTTTTTTTTAAAGCTTGATGCTGATAGCTATTCACTGGCATTATACGGATGAGTGCGAACGGGACATTTTTTTTTTTTTTTTTTAATTCTCCTTTTGTGGTCCATAAAAGAAAGAAGGGCATACGCCATTACAACAACACCAGTGTGGGTAAATGATGACTTAATTTTCATTTTAGGGTGAACTATCCCTTTAAGTCCTGCATGCTGGTAATTTTCATGCTGGTTCATCAGTTAGACCAGCATCAAAACAAAACTAGCCTGTACCAGTGTGGAAATTTAGAGCAGAAACGGGGTTCACATCATCATACCTTTAAGAGTATCTTTCCTTTCAGGCTGTTCGGGCTGGGGATCTGCTTGGGGTCTTTGTTCAGGGCCTCCTCCACATCCAGCTTGTCTCCAAAGATCTCCTTTAGGTGCTGAGCGATCTTCTTCTGCTGCTGAATGCTGCAGTGATTCTCTATGGACAGGATGACGGGGAACCTGACGCAGCAGGAGACAGAAGAGAGAACGAATGAGGGTGACAGTAATCACAAACCAGGGAAAACAGCAAGAACAGTCAGTAGCTGCTCCCTGAGCCTTCCTGTGACATGAACCTTTTATCCGTATTTCTTTCATCTTCTCTCTCTCTCGCCATCTCACTATTTCCTTTTTCCTGTTGGTCTCTCTTTCTACTTTCTTTCCCTTGCCGTCTTCCTGTTCTGTTTACTTCATTTATGATCTGCACACTCTGCACTGCACAAAAATCACTTAACTTTGGTCTCTATTCTCACTTACAGTCTGAGATCTCGACATTGCATATTCTATTCGTATTTCTCTAACAAGGTGTTTCCAAAAGCAAGTGAGAGAAAACACACGTCTCGTTTTCCAATAAAACTTAAGATAAATTTACATCATATTATATTATATATATACTCACCTAAAGGATTATTAGGAACACCATACTAATACTGTGTTTGACCCCCTTTCGCCTTCAGAACTGCCTTAATTCTACGTGGCATTGATTCAACAAGGTGCTGAAAGCATTCTTTAGAAATGTTGGCCCATATTGATAGGATAGCATCTTGCAGTTGATGGAGATTTGTGGAATGCACATCCAGGGCACGAAGCTCCCGTTCCACCACATCCCAAAGATGCTCTATTGGGTTGAGATCTGGTGACTGAGGGGGCCATTTTAGTACAGTGAACTCATTGTCATGTTCAAGAAACCAATTTGAAATGATTCGAGCTTTGTGACATGGTGCATTATCCTGCTGGAAGTAGCCATCAGAGGATGGGTACATGGTGGTCATAAAGGGATGGACATGGTCAGAAACAATGCTCAGGTAGGCCGTGGCATTTAAACGATACCCAATTGGCACTAAGGGGCCTAAAGTGTGCCAAGAAAACATCCCCCACACCATTACACCACCACCACCAGCCTGCACAGTGGTAACAAGGCATGATGGATCCATGTTCTCATTCTGTTTACGCCAAATTCTGACTCTACCATCTGAATGTCTCAACAGAAATCGAGACTCATCAGACCAGGCAACATTTTTCCAGTCTTCAACTGTCCAATTTTGGTGAGCTCGTGCAAATTGTAGCCTCTTTTTCCTATTTGTAGTGGAGATGAGTGGTACCCGGTGGGGTCTTCTGCTGTTGTAGCCCATCCGCCTCAAGGTTGTGCGTGTTGTGGCTTCACAAATGCTTTGCTGCATACCTCGGTTGTAACGAGTGGTTATTTCAGTCAAAGTTGCTCTTCTATCAGCTTGAATCAGTCGGCCCATTCTCCTCTGACCTCTAGCATCAACAAGGCATTTTCGCCCACAGGACTGCCGCATACTGGATGTTTTTCCCTTTTCACACCATTCTTTGTAAACTCTAGAAATGGTTGTGCGTGAAAATCCCAGTAACTGAGCAGATTGTGAAATACTCAGACCGGCCCGTCTGGCACCAACAACCATGCCACGCTCAAAATAGCTTAAATCACCTTTCTTTCCCATTCTGACATTCAGTTTGGAGTTCAGGAGATTGTCTTGACCAGGACCACACCCCTAAATGCATTGAAGCAACTGCCATGTGATTGGTTGTTTAGATAATTGCATTAATGAGAAATTGAACAGGTGTTCCTAATAATCCTTTAGGTGAGTGTATATATATATATATATATATATATATATATATATCTGCACAAGATATTAAGTTATATTTTCTTGGGAATAAATATACATTGAATTAGATTTAGGTTTTAATTTAATACTTGATTATATTTTTCTGAAGTTTACAATTTTGCTTCTCCAGTGTTTTAAGGATTTTAAGTTCTGACACAGTTTTAAACTATTACACTTATTAGTGTACAATAAGCATCAATCGGTACATTTCTAGCCATTAAAGAAGAACCTAAATTTAATTCATTAAAGAAATTCCCAAGCTTTTTAAGAAAAAAACTGGAAATTACAGTTTTTTTTACATGGATTCTTATAAAAATGATTCTGTGGTGAAGTAAATACTACAGAAAATAAGTTAGTTCAGGCAAGAATCAAAAAAACGAAGTAAATGATTCTATTTTAGTACTCAATTTAAGCTTGTAGAAATTAAAGCATAAATATCAACGTTATAAAATTAAGAAAAACCTACTGGTATTCCCATCATGCACTGGGGCATGAATAATTAATAAGATTGCATTGTACTGTTTTCCAGCTGTATTTACACTGTTTTATCATTGATTTGTTGTTAGGTTTAGTAACTTGCTGTTTTGTGGCATCTGGAGTTTATTTTCTACTCAAAATGACACATTCATACTCAAAAATGATCTAACGAATGTTACTGTTACTGTGTATCAAGTATTGAGATCTCTGTGTTCGTGTGTTTACCACATTACTTCTATTATGTAGAGATGTTGTCTACACAATATCTACTATATTATTTACTAATTATGTTCTATAGACTTGGCTTAATTCAGTGTTATATTGTACTGCAAATTAAACTTCAACTAAGTAGAAATTACTCAACAAACTTCAACTAGCCACGTTACAGTTCTTTGTTAATTTTACTTAACTTAGTTAAGTAGATTTTACTTAATTCCATATGTGAAATTTACTTAAAAATCTGCATGCAAAAACTTTATGCCTTTATGTATAATGCATTATAAATGTATTCGAAATGTATGGTATACTGCATTATATCTCTTCATAAGTAATTATAACCAAAGTTAAAATGCATTATAATATTCACAGATTACTTGTTTACTGAATTGATTTTTGTTGTGTTTTAATGCATTATACTTTCTAAAAGTGTATTATAATGTATTATAACTGGGGTTACAATTACTAATGAGACCATACAATGCATTATAAGGTGCATTACAAGGCCTAATTAATGCATTAAAAATCATTTTATAATGCATTATAGATAAAGGCTGAAAAATTATTTAAATTTTACTTATTGTACATATTTTACATATCAACAGGAAGTGCACAAATATATCTATTTCAGTGTTGAAAAATGTAAAAATGAATCCGTGCTCTTTGAAAATGAGACATGAAAATGAGGTCTACCTGAATGTCAGGTCTGTGTGGGAATCATGGGACACCCTCTGGGTTTAAAAAGCCTCGCACTCAAATACACACACATACATGAAAAAACAATAGAATCAGAAAGAGGGAAATGGAAAGACTAAAAAGACGCCCTGTGGGCCTACAGTGATAGCAATGCCGTCTCAGCAGGCATCATGGGATATGCTGAGCGTAATTTGCATGTGATGTGCATGTGCTAAAAGCTCATTTGCTCCATTATGGTGAGCCATTAGCTGAAACAGGTGGCTGTTTAATGATAAAACACCATTAAAGAGACAGGCAGGTAGTTTTCTAGGAGCATCCAGGCAGTGGTACAAAAAGTCCTCTTCTATTATCATTGTACTTATCCTCACGGCGAAAAACAAAACAATTTTCCACAACAAATTAAATATAATTTTTATGCCATGCAACTGGGTGCAGTATCTGATAACCATAAGATGAAGAGAAGCAAACTCAAGGTCTGCAGGCCCATCTGAATTGTTTTTGAGATAACAGTCTATCACACATGAAAACAGAAAGCGGTCTAACACAAATGAAATGCCCTTGTGAATCAACTTGGCTGTTTAAGTAATTTCAACTTAAATTCCATTAAATTGACTAAAAATTAGGTGAATCTTGTATAACAAAAAAGCTTAAAAAGCTGAGTTAAAGTTATGTAAAAATATATGTGGTCATAACTGAAAAATGAATTATTTTTTTGAGGGGGCACTAAGAAATTTGTATATATATACAGTCAAACCAAAATGTATTCAGACACCTTCAACATTTTCTCACATTATCACCGTTTATTCGCTATAGTTTAGAAAATGGTGATAAAATATGACAAGAACTCAGAGTTAAACTGTGTCAGAACAAATTCATCTTGATAAATGTCAGATAACTTTGATAGAAAGGTGTGTAATGGATGACAATCAACCAATCAGCTGTTAGATTTAAGAACACAATTAGATAATACCAGTTTAGCTCAGCCAATGACCAAGCAATGCTTCATTTTGTTCAGTCTGTGGTGTCAAAGGTCACATTAGCAATTAAAGAACAAACACTTCAGCAAAACATGCTCAGCTCAAAGTGTCTGGATCATTTTGCTCCCAAATGTTTATCAGTTTTACTGATAGTCACTGTATGAAGAATTTTTGGGTATAATATGCCACAGTTTACTTTATTTTGCTATCCTCACTTACATAAATGAACTATAGTGTCCTGCACACACTAGTGAAACATTATATCTGGTGTCTGAATCATTTTTGGTTTGACTGTATACAGTATATATATATATATATATTTGTAATTTAATTTATAATTTTTTTATGGAATACACACACTGCTCACTGCATATTATATACTGTATAGTACTATATTATACTATATATATATATATATATATATATATATATATATATATATGTGTGTGTATACAGTGGTGGTCAGAATTATTGGCACCCCTGGTGAATATGATCAAATATGGCTGTAAAAAATAAATCTGCATTGTTTATCCTTTTGATCTTTTACTAAAAAATTCACAAAAATCTAACCTTTCGTTGAAGTAAAAGAATTGAAAGTGGGGGGGTAAATCACATTATGAAATAAATGCTTTTCTCCAAAACACGTTGGCCACAATTATTGGTATCCTTTTATTAAATACTTTTTGCAACCTCCTTTTGCCAAGATAACAGCTCTGAGTCTTCTTCTCTAACGCCTGATGAGTTTGGAGAACACCTGACAAGAGATCAGAGACCATTCCTCCATACAGAATCTCTCCAGATCCTTCAGATTCCCAGATCCATGTTGGTGCTTCTTCTCTTCAGTTCACCACACTCATTTTCTATAGGGTTCAGGACAGGGGACTGGGATGGTCATGGCAGAAGCTTCATTTTGTGCTCAGTGATTCACATTTTGTGTTTTGATTTTGATGTTTGTTTTGGATCGTTGTCCTGATGGAAGATCCAGCCACGGCCCATTATAAGATTTCTAGCAGAAGCCGTCAGGTTTTGATTTTTATCTGTTGGTTTTTGCTAGAATCCATTATACCATGTATCTGAACAAGATGTCCAGGACCTCCAGCAAAAAAATAGGCCTACAACATTAAAGATCCAGCGGTATTTTTAACCGTGGACATGGGGGACTTTTTATCCCTGTTTGCACCAAACCCATCTGGTGGATTTGCTGCCAAAAAGCTTTTTTTATAGTTTGATCTGACCACAGAGCCAGGTCCCTTTTGAATTTCCAGTCGTGTCTGACAGCTGAATATGCTGGAGTTCGTTTCTGGATGAGCAAGAAGGATTTTTCTTGAATCCCTCCCAAACAACATGTGGTGATGTAGGGGTTGTTTTATTTTATGTTTTTTAGGCTTTCTGAGCCCAAGACTCAACTAATCTCTGCGATTCTCCATCTGTGATCCTTGGAGAGTCTTTGGCCACTCAAACTCTCCTCCTCGCCGTGCATTAGGACGATATAGACACACGTCCTCTTCCAGACAGATTCATAACATCTTTAGTTGATTGGAACTTCTTAATTATTGCCCTGATGGTGGAAATGGGGATTTTCAATGCTTTAGATGTTTTCTTACAGCCACTTTCTATTTTGTGAAGCTCAACAATCTTTTTCTGCACATCAGAACTATATTCTTTGGCTTTGCTCATTGTGATGATGATTAAGGGAATTTGGCCTTTGTGTTTCCTCATATTTATACTCCTGTGGAACAAGACATCATAGCTGGACAATTTCATGTTCCTAGTCACCCTGGTGTGCTAAAAAATGTAAATATTAATGGGAATATACTTCAGAGATATTTTACTCATAAAAAATTCTAGGGGTGCCAATAATTGTGGCCAACGTGCATTTATTTCATAATGTGATTTACCCCCCCACTTTCAATTATTTTACTTCAATGAAAGTTTAGATTTTTGTGAATTTTTTTAATAAAAGATCAAAAGGATAAACAATGCAGATTTATTTTTTACAGCCATATTTGATCATATTTACCAGGGGTGCCAATAATTCTGACCACCACTGTATATATATATATATATATATATACACGCATATATATTATATAAACAAACTTTTGCGATTAATCGATTTGAGAGCAATTTTAATAAAAAAAAAAAATCTTTTAAAAAAAACTTTTATTTAATTTGAATAACTTCAAGTAAGTTTTTGGATTATAACAACAATTATTCTCATTTTCCAGGTGTGTTTGTCACCCATAATTAATTTTTTCAACCATTAATAGCATTTACTGAGATAAAGGGACTGGTATCGGCCATGCGATGTCAACATGATGACCAACATTTCACCCTTATGTAAAATAAAACTGTTTTTGTAGCCACTGATATGACAGTGTGTGTATCTCATGTGATGAATTCCTTTCTTTAAGCGTAAAGAACTTTTAAAAAGAGAACATATGGTTGTTTTAAATGAGCTGTAAATGGATTTACTGTGCCCACAAGTGATGCTTTTAAAAATGCGAAGAAAATAATTTCCTGACATCAAGTAATGACCGATCATAGGAACACTCTGGATGTACTCACTCATTGTTTACAAAGGCGTATTTGTTGATGGTCTCAATGACAGATTTGAAGGTGATCTTGGAGGTCAGAGTGTAACCGTGTTGGACCATAGGCTCCCCGTCTGGACCGTCCCAACAGTCCACTGTAACACAAACAGAGTCACAAACAGGGCTCAAACAGAACAAGACGTAGTTTATTTACAACCGTTGGACACATTGATATCTTTAGTACTAGTTTACCCTCCACACAGCGG
>CM077181.1:2348785-2621285 GCA_039654105.1 Coreius guichenoti
ATTAAAATCTATCCAATAAAACGGAGTCTTACTATCATGCCTGTTCGTCAACTGACCTTATTGAACTCATCATTTACTCCCCCTTATGCTTTTCTTTTTTCAGATGAATGCAAATGAAGAATTTTTCATATCTGTGAGTCCATATAATGCAAATGAATAGATTCCCAAAAGGTACTATACAATATACCAGTGCATGAATCATTGTTTTCTGAAGCAAAATAATAGGTGCGTGCAGGGCTTGACATTCACTTTTTTGCTCACCAGTCACTGTGGCTCGTGGTTTTCCAAAGTTCCACTCAGCATTTTCACTGACCACAATTTTGACATCGATACCATGGGGGAAAACAGCCATATGGATATTTTTAATATTATCTCATAATTTGGCAGCAGGAATATTAGGCTGCTGTCACTTTAAGAGCTGACGCACGGATCCATTATACTGATACACATGCGTTTTCTTTCTCAACTGTTTACGTTCAATTAAAACAGAACTGACTGTGTTTACGTGAATACTCGCGGTATTTTGACATTATTTTGAGTGCATTTGACTGTTCAAGTGCAATAAGCAGCAAAAACTAACTCAATTTAGCACTGAGAGGCAGCTTTACAGTATGTGCGAGCACTTTAGGTGTGAGCACAAAATCTGCAGGAATGAGTGAAATTATGCGCTATATGCACAATCCCACTCCGAAATTGAAGTCCTGTAAGCGCAGATGGTATTATATTCTGCCGAAAATGAGTATTGGAAGTGTTTCAGATATTTCAGTATCGATATGTAAAATTTTTGACAACACTACATTGCACTTAGTTTATTTCAGATGCCTTTTTAAAACTGAAAAATGTATATATTATATATAAAATTCAACCCGCCAAAGTGGCTAGTGACTGTGTTACATGCCACTGCTGAAATACACACGCATTTGGTGGGTGTTAATGTCAAGCCGTGGGTGTGTGTAATAAAAATACTAATATTTTAAACTATATACCATTACTTACGGCCGACTGTTGTACATGGCTTGCATGTGAGATTCTGGAAGAAACATAACGCTCGATTCTCGAGTGATCTTCACAGTGTGTTTATATGGACTCACTGAGGTGGGTTATTTTAATAAATTATTTTAAAATTGAGAATTTTCGTTCTTGGGTGGACTATTTCTTTAACCGATCTTTCCCTGCATACCTGGAACATTTGCTTGACTTTCCTTCGAGGCAAGTTGACGTTCATCTTGTGTAAAAGCTGGTAGATCTCCTCAATGTTCAGAAGACCGTCTCCATTCTTATCCGCCTCCTCAAAGGTCTGCTTCATCCACTTACATCAGGGTTAAGAGAAAAGTTACACTGTGATGGCAACATAAAAAAATCATCCAAAATGAAAGTTTTGTATGGTGTTCATTTTTGGATGGGGGTGTCCCTTTAACCCTCTGGTATTGTTCAGTTGGGAGTCACACTTGTGTTGGTCGCGGTCAAAAGTTTCAAAAACCTGAAATGTAACTTTTTTTTAATTTTCAGTAAAATCAATAATATTTCTTATTTTTTATTTTGTATTTTGAGAGAATTTTATTGTACTAATTAATATTTATGCAATAATTATAATCAATTTTTTCTCATTGAAAAAAAAAAAAAATATTTTCTAATATTTTTAATTCCTTTCAGTATTTCATGTTAAAATAGAGACAATGCCTTTCAAATCCAATGTTTGAAGGCATATTAGTGTCATCTGGTGGGAGTAAAAAAAGCAAAATTTGGTGTAACCACTAGATTCCATATACACCGATAAGGCATAACATTATGACCATTATGAGGTGAAGTGAATAACATTATTATCTCTTCATCACGGCACCTGTTAGTGGGTGGGATATATTAGGCAGCAAGTGAACTTTTTGTCCTCAAAGTTGATGTGTTAGAATCAAGAAAAATGGGCAAGCGTAAGGATTTGAGCGAGTTTGATAAGGGCCAAATTGTGATGGCTAGACGACTGGGTCAGAGCATCTCCAAAACTGCAGCTCTTGTGGGGTGTTCCCGGTCTGCAGTGGTCAGTATCTATCAAAAGTGCTCCAAGGAAGGAACAGTGGTGAACTGGCGACAGGGTCATGGGCGGCCAAGGCTCATTGATGCACGTGGGGAGCGAAGGCTGCCCCGTGTGGTCCGATCAAACAGACGAGCTACTGTAGCTCAAATTGCTCAAGAAGTTAATGCTGGTTCTGATAGAAAGGTGTCAGAATACACAGTGCATCGCAGTTTGTTGCATATGGGGATACATTGCCGCAGACCAGTCAGGGTGCCCATGCTGACCCCTGTCCACCGCCGAAAGCGCCAACGGTGGGCACGTGAGCATCAGAACTGGACCACGGAGCAATGGAAGAAGGTGGCCTGGTCTGATGAATCACGTTTTCTTTTACATCACGTGGATGGCCGGGTGCATGTGCGTGTGGCCTCCAAATTCTCCAAATCTCAATACAGAACTTAAAGGATCTGCTGCTAACATCTTGGTGCCAGATATCACAGCACACCTTCAGGGGTCTAGTGGAGTCCATGCCTCGACGGGTCAGGGCTGTTTTGGCAGCAAAAGGGGGACCAACACAATATTAGGTCATAATGTTATGCCTGATCAGTGTAGCTCTATATAAAAAGGCTTTATTTAGGCATTCTGAGAGGTTTACATTTTTGTTTTTGAAATGTTGATTTTGAAGTGTCAGTTTCTGCTTAATTTTACTACAGTCAAACCTGAACACAGAGAAACACATTTTGTTACACATAACATCAAAACCTAATTAGGAACACTTTTACACAGGAATTACTTTTCTGTCTGTGCACACAGGAGTGGATGAGCTCATGCTTTTCTCTTCTCAGAGAACTGTAACACAATTTGCTCTAATGCACAACTGAGAGAATCCCATCGCTGACAAGTACGGACACGTGAGGCTTATTGAGAGTGCTGGTGTGCATTTGCATTGTTTTTTCATGAAATAATGGCCAGCTCTGTGCAATTGGTCTGGTCTTGTAAAAGCGAATAGGTCCTGAGTTATGAGATGTTGAAAACAAAGGGCTTTATCTCAATCCACTTGAGAGCGAATGCATGATATGCAAAATATTTATGTGTGGATCATATGTAATACTGTATGTGAAATTTGCTAGGATATTTACAGATGTGTGTGTTTGGGAATATTTCTATGCATGCACGGGTGATCAGAAGCTGTCAGGAAATGGATCATCTATACTGTGGAAGAAGAGATGTCTGGTTTTATGAAGTATGACATTTGGCAGTGAGCCTGTGATGGATGTAATTACAGACAGGAAAGAGGCAGCGCTTCTGTGACCGAAAGGAAAACAGAGGCTACTTGGAAGGGTCTGCAGACTTTGAAAGTCATCCAAATATAGCGGTCGATTCAGGTAACCGCGGCTTATCAGAGGAACATTAACTTTTAACCAGAGCTGTACAAAGCAGAAGATCTATTTTATATTACATGCCATTTAATGTTAATCAGTTCTCTTTGATCTATTAAGCATGTCTTGTACAACATGGGTAAATTTATATGCCTGACTGTGTGTGATAGAAATATGATAGAATCTGTTTCGTAGGGCATGCTAAAAACATGGATTTTCTGATTTTTTTATATTAATTCTTAAAATTTTAAGATAAATCACAATTCATAAACAAATGAGTCTTTATGAACTGGTCCTTTGTAATAAATCAAAAGCATGCAGAGCAACCAGCGTAGTCTAATTCATAAACAAATGACTTTTTCAAGCCTGTTCTTTTAAAGAATCATTCAAAAAGAATCACTCAGTTAATGACGAATCATTTACTGAATGAACACAGTGAATCTGTCAGAGCGGTTGATGAATCAATTAAGTTTCTAAAAAAATGCAAGTTAAAGTCCCACTGAAGTGCCTTGAAACGCTCAGCATTATTCAATGTGTTGATGTAATTTCCACTGAAACAGGAAGACAGGGCGGGACATATCGAGCAGTTCCTCACTTTTTTAAAATAGCCAATAGCGTTTAGTTTATATCACAGCTCGACCAGAGCCGTTGAGCTTGGTAAAGCTGCAGTTTCCTCCTAATCTCGAACCGTTTCTCCTCCTAATCTTCTCCATATCTCTTTAAAATATCATTCTGTGCAGAATTCAAACAGGTCCGATACATTTTTTGGACTCGATCACATGATCCGCTCTGTGCTCTCGTGACTCTGGACCGACTCGATCACATGATCCGCTCTGTGCTGTCGTGTCTCTGGGCCGACTCGATCACATGATCCGCTCTGTGCTCTCGTGTCTCTGGACCGACTCGATCTCATGATCCGCTCTGTGCTCTCGTGTCTCTGGACCGTCTCGGTCACATGATCCGCTCTGTGCTCTCGTGTCTCTGGACCGACTCGATCACATGATCCGCTCTGTGCTGTCGTGTCTCTGGACCGACTCGATCACATGATCCGCTCTGTGCTGTCGTGTCTCTGGACCGACTCGATCACATGATCCGCTCTGTGCTATCGTGACTCTGGACCGACTCGATCACATGATCCGCTCTGTGCTCTCGTGACTCTGGACCGACTCTATCACATGATCCGCTCTGTGTTCTCGTGTCTCTGGACCGACTCGATCACATGATCCGCTCTGTGCTGTCGTGTCTCTGGACCGACTCGATCACATGATCCGCTCTGTGCTATCGTGACTCTGGACCGACTCGATCACATGATCCGCTCTGTGCTCTCGTGACTCTGGACCGACTCTATCACATGATCCGCTCTGTGCTCTCGTGACTCTGGACCGACTCGATCACATGATCCGCTCTGTGCTCTCGTGTCTCTGGACCGACTCGATCACATGATCCGCTCTGTGCTCTCGTGTCTCTGGACCGACTCGATCTCATGATCCGCTCTGTGCTCTCGTGTCTCTGGACCGACTCGATCACAAGATCCGCTCTGTGCTCTCGTGACTCTGGATCGACTCGATCACATGATCCGCTCTGTGCTCTCGTGACTCTGGACCGACTCGATCACATGATCCGCTCTGTGCTCTCGTGTCTCTGGACCGACTCGATCACATGATCCGCTCTGTGCTCTCGTGTCTCTGGACCGACTCGATCACATGATCCGCTCTGTGCTCTCGTGTCTCTGGACCGACTCGATCTCATGATCCGCTCTGTGCTCTCGTGTCTCTGGACCGACTCGATCTCATGATCCGCTCTGTGCTCTCGTGTCTCTGGACCGACTCGATCACATGATCCGCTCTTTGCTCTCGTGTCTCTGGACCGACTCGATCACATGATCCGCTCTGTGCTCTCGTGACTCTGGACCGACTCGATCACATGATCCGCTCTGCGCTATCGTGTCTCTGGACCGACTCGATCACATGATCCGCTCTGTGCTCTCGTGACTCTGGACCGACTCGATCACATGATCCGCTCTGTGCTGTCGTGTCTCTGGACCGACTCGATCACATGATCCGCTCTGTGCTGTCGTGTCTCTGGGCCGACTCGATCACATGATCCGCTCTGTGCTCTCGTGTCTCTGGACCGACTCGATCTCATGATCCGCTCTGTGCTCTCGTGTCTCTGGACCGTCTCGGTCACATGATCCGCTCTGCGCTCTCGTGTCTCTGGACCGACTCGATCACATGATCCGCTCTGCGCTATCGTGTCTCTGGACCGACTCGATCACATGATCCGCTCTGTGCTCTCGTGTCTCTGGACCGACTCGATCACATGATCCGCTCTGTGCTCTCGTGTCTCTGGACCGACTCGGTCACATGATCCGCTCTGTGCTCTCGTGTCTCTGGACCGACTCGGTCACATGATCCGCTCTGTGCTCTCGTGTCTCTGGACCGACTCGATCACATGATCCGCTCTGTGCTGTCGTGACTCTGGACCGACTCGATCACATGATCCGCTCTGCGCTCTCGTGTCTCTGGACCGACTCGATCACATGATCCGCTCTGTGCTCTCGTGACTCTGGACCGACTCGATCACATGATCCGCTCTGTGCTGTCGTGTCTCTGGACCGACTCGATCACATGATCCGCTCTGTGCTGTCGTGTCTCTGGGCCGACTCGATCACATGATCCGCTCTGTGCTCTCGTGTCTCTGGACCGACTCGATCTCATGATCCGCTCTGTGCTCTCGTGTCTCTGGACCGTCTCGGTCACATGATCCGCTCTGTGCTCTCGTGTCTCTGGACCGACTCGATCACATGATCCGCTCTGTGCTGTCGTGACTCTGGACCGACTCGATCACATGATCCGCTCTGCGCTATCGTGTCTCTGGACCGACTCGATCACATGATCCGCTCTTTGCTCTCGTGTCTCTGGACCGACTCGATCACATGATCCGCTCTGTGCTGTCGTGTCTCTGGACCGACTCGATCACATGATCCGCTCTGTGCTGTCGTGTCTCTGGACCGACTCGATCACATGATCCGCTCTGTGCTCTCGTGTCTCTGGACCGACTCGATCACATGATTCGCTCTGTGCTCTCGTGTCTCTGGACCGACTCGATCACATGATCCATACTAATCATACTAAAAGCCAAAAAACATTTTGATTTCATGGGGACTTTAAAGCTGACTTTAATAAATCTAAAAAAACTAAAAAATCAGAATCTGTGAACTGGAATCTGTGTATCAATCCTCAAACCTACGTTCTTAAAGTGCGGACAAATTACCAAAAATTTGCGGGCAAAAAAGATCCATTGTCTATTGTAAATAGTATAGCGATGTACGAAGCACCGTTTACAAAGATGCATCTGTCAATTTTGAGATTTTGGGCATTTGTGTTTTTTCAGACTAGTGAAAAAAAAACCATCCAAAATGCACTGTTAAATATATCTTTTACAGCACTTTATCTATTTGCATCTGTATATTTCAATTACAGTACATATCTTTAAAGGCTGTCTTCTCAAAATGAGTTTTCTTTCCTTCACTGAGCCAGAAATCTCCATTTCAGCAGCACTTACACACACACCAAACTTTACAGTTTAATTATTTATATTTTATCTATATTCTGAAAGTTTTTGCAGAGGGGTTTGTTCATATATAATTTGATGATTTTATACAACATTTTATTCCTAAAAAGACTTTTCAGTAAAATCAATATAATATATTTTTGTTCAATAATATATTTTCTTTTGTATTTTAAGAGAATTTCATGGTACTAATTAATATTTATGCAATAATTATGAGAAATTTTTCCCATTGAAAATAATATTTATTTTTTTAAAAATATTTTTTAATTACTTTTCAATTAAAGCAATTAACTTCATGTTAAAATAGAGACAACGGGTCTCATTCACTAAGCATGCGTAAGCACAAATTTGTGCGTAAAATGTGTGTACGAACGATTTTAAGAACAAATCATAATTCACCAAAAAGTTCGTAATAAAATTTATTCTAAATTTACGAAAAATTACTACTTACTCTGTACGGCCTTATAATCGTGTTAAGAAGTTATATTTCAATCTAGAATGACTATAAATATATTGAAGTATGTTGCATTAATTGTATTATATAATCCATATACAGTATTTTCTGATTTATGGAGTGATAAAAAGAGATATCCAAAATATCTTTGACTCTAATATGTCAAAAAATGAAAGACTTTTGAACCTGACTTCATCCAATGTTCAGATTTTTGTTCTAGAGATCTATGCAAATGTGCATATTTAATTAGATAACACCTCATTTGCATATGTAAACATTACATTTCAGAAAACTTGTTTACAAAAAATGTTTGCAATTCTTAATGTGATCAATTAACTTGGGAAGTATGGTGATATCTATTAGGTTTTTTTTTATTTTTTTTATACCCTATTCGCCTGGGTTTCTTGCCTTAAACCTGCATAGGGAAATTTTTCACCCTCACATGAAATTCCAGATCGCCTAAATTTGCAAATCAATGGAAATTGTATAGTCTTATAGTCTAGCAAGTCTCGCACCATCCTAATTTTGAAGGCTCTTTAAAAGACTTTAGGCTGCTTGTCTGGTTCCTCCAGGATTGTGTTTTTAAAACAGAGGGCGCTGGAAACACTGAACAACTATAAAACGACTCACAGATGAACTGCCATTTAAGTGAAATTACCAGAGGCCATTCGCTGTTATGGCAGATTATAATGACTGCCTCCTGATGATGACTCACGCCTCTTTAATGAGAATAACAGACATAAACATAAGGGAGGAGAGGATGAGCAGCTCCGGCTTTTTCTCTCCTCTTCCTCTGAGGCCGGTCCTTTCATGTGAGTCTGTGCTTCTGTAAGAACTCCCCGCAGAGGACACTCCCTGAAGCACTGAACCCACTGACTCAAAGAGCTCTCGCTGACTCTCTCTCTCTCTTTTGTAAATCAGTCTAAATCAATCAGCCAAAATCAATCACAAATCCTTCCCTCTCTGCCTCCATCTATTCATCCAATAATGTATTCTAATCCAAGATTAGTCAAAAATGAAAATTATGTTCTGTTATTAAATTCTGAATGCCAAATCTAAATGTAGCCATGCTTATATATATATACAGTACCGGTCAAAAGTTTGGAAATATTACTATTTTTAATGTTTTTGACATTCTTGCTCATCAAGCATTTATTTGATCAAAAATACAGAAAAAAACAGTAATATTGTGAAATATTATTACAATTTGAAATAATGGTTTTCTATTTCAATATACTTTAAAATATAATTTACTCCTGTGATCAAAGCTGAATTTTCAGCATCATTACTCCAGTCTTCAGTGTCACATGATCCTTCAGAAATCATTCTAATATGATGATTTATTATTAATGTTGGAAACAGTTGTGCTGCTTAATTTTTTTTTATAAACTATGATACTTTTTTTCTTTGATGAATAAAAAGTTAAAAAGAACAGCATTTATTCAAAATAGAAATCTTTTGTAACAATATACACTACCATTCAAAAGTCTGAGGTAATTAATTTTTTTTATTTATTTATTTTTTTTTAAGAAATTAATAATTGTATTCTGCAAGGATGATTGATAAAAATGATAGAAAAAAAATTATATTTTGAATAAATGCTGTTCTTTTTAACTTTTTATTCATCAATGAATCCTAAAAAAAGTATCACAGGTTCCAAAAACATATTAAGCAGCACAATGAGTATCAAATCATCATATTAGAATGATTTCTGAAGGATCATGTGACACTGAAGACTGGAGTAATGATGCTGAAAATTCAGCTTTGATCACAGGAGTAAATTACATTTTAAAATAGACAGTTAAAAATTGTGACAGTTTAAATTGTAATAATATTTCACTGTTTTTACTGCATTTGTGATCAAATTTGTGATCTATCCGTCCATCCATCCATCCATCCGTCCATCCGTCCATCCGTCCATCAATCCATCCATCCATCCATCCATCCATCCATCCATCCATCCATCCACCCGTCTGTCCATCCGTCCATCCACCCGTCTGTCCATCCATCCGTCCATTCGTCCATCAATCCATCCATCCATCCATCCATCCATCCATCCATCCATCCATCCACCCGTCTGTCCATGCGTCCGTCCATCAATCCATCCATCCACCCGTCTGTCCATCCATCCGTCCATTCGTCCATCAATCCATCCATCCATCCACCCGTCTGTCCATCCGTCCGTCCATCAATCCATCCATCCACCACCCATCCATCCATCCATCCACCACCCATCCATCCATCCACCACCCATCCATCCACCCACCACCCATCCACCCATCCATCCACCCATCCATCCACCACCCATCCATCCATCCATCCATCCATCCGTACAGCAGTAAAGGATATTGATCATGTGTGCGTTGTCTCTTGGCTAGTGAATCTTCATCACTGATACCAGCCATCAGATATCTGAGTCCGGTCACCCATGTCCGCGCTTCCTCTGCGTTCGAGGTCACCAGGTCCAGAGATTCCATGTGATTGCCGTGGTAAATAGTGAAACAACAGCTCGGATCAAAGCTCCCTTCCGCATGGCGATGGAAGATGTCAGACTGTCGACCTTCTGTGACCTTGTAGAGTGAGTCGATGGTGACTGGGGAGAGAGAAAAGAGAAAATGATCTCTGAACCCCTGAAACAATGACCCACTAGCCATGGATGACCAAAACGCAGAGATACATTCATTAGCAAAAGCCTTGCCAGAAGCGATTTGACCCACATTAATCAACTACAATTAAGGATTTGCTTGGGTGAACACGTCCATTTAAAAAGAAATTAACAGAAACTGAAGTGGAGATGTTGTGTTAATGAAACTTATCTGATTCTGTAACTGATTCGACAATTATTTGGAGAGGCAAAATCTGATAGTTATTATCAGCTTCTTTCTTATGTTTGACTCTCTTTTCACTTTTAAAGCACTGGACCATATCAATGTGTAATTAGATTTCAGCACTATTCCCTCACTATGCCTTTGGTTTTCTGTTGCTTATCCGTCACTCTTTCTTTGGTTCCCCATAAGGGAACCGAGCCCAATGCTGGCGGCCGAGTGTGTTCATTGTGTTGCTTTACATGAAAGCACAACTCTTGACAGCCTCTGCAGGCTCTGTGTGCTTCCTGTCCACTTCAGTCTTATCAACATCCAAACCCAAAACAGCCTCAGCAATGCCTTTTGAAAGAGATATTTCACCCCAGCATGAAAGTTCTGTCTCTTTTACACACCGTATTCGTATTCTGTTATATTTTGTGAAACACATTTTTTGAAGCAACTTCACACAGTTCTATATGCAATGAAAGATTATAGTGACCACAGCCTTCAGGCTCTGAAAAGCACAATAAGTACCACAAAAGCATGAAAAAAGTTTGCAGATTTTCAACCAGATTTGTTACAATGTCGGTAGTATATGTGAATGCACAATGTTTACTCCTTCTCCGTGTTAGCTTACATTTATTTGTCTTTTGACAGCTCCAGGGCTTCCGTGAAAACAGATTATACGTCCGCATTCCGCATTTTATGATTGACAGAGGGTTATTAACAGAACAATTATTGTATCTTACTAAGTTTACTCTTTAAAAACAGCATTATGGCAGTTTTTTCCCTCTGTTCGTGGTCATCCAGTTTGAAATGTTGAATGGTTTTCCAGATTTTCGGTCATGGCGTTCTCTCCATATTTCCGATTCTTTGCAGTCTTTATCCACTGCCTACAACACGCTGGATCCTTCACTGGAAACTGAAAGTAACTCACTCCCGCTAAATGTTTACTCTTTGAATTCTTGCACCGGGAACAATACAAGTCGACACAATTATGACTAAAAGTTTGCTAAGAAGTATTTCCTACTAAAGCAAGGCAGTATTTGACTCTGGTAAGCAAACTGGTGGGAGTGGCCTTGGATGGCAACATGCCCCAGTGCATTATGGGTGTTGAAGTTTTCCTACCTATTAAGCAAAAGGAAAGACAACAGCCTTTTTTGTCAGTTTTCTTTAACCAGGTATCACCAATTTCCTTTTTTTTTGCCTTTCTACTGCATATGTAACACCTCCTGTTCGAACCTGCCCGCTCTAAGCGGGACTTGAACCCAGGTCCGCCGACATGAGAGTCAGACGCTCTATCAAGGAGGCTAAAGGCTGCAGCCTCTAGCTAGCTGTCAGTCGCTAGAGCGTCTCTTGAGAGGACTGAGGTTTACTCGCACAACGACTACTAGCTGGCCTCCGTTACACATAGACAATCAAGAGCTTCTTCAAGAGGTGATTGTGAAGCGCATTTTTAGAGCTACTGATTTTGGTTGTTCATTTGTCTATAAGAGCTGTTAATAACTGGAACCTTATTCAAACTGAATTTGTTTAATTCATTGACCTGAATAATGAAAGCTGTATTATATACTTGGATATTGGTTTTATCGATAAAATTAAACACTAATTTGAATTCCACATATTATATTTATAACTCAAAGACATTTCGAGTATAACTTTTCAGAAATATGGCTGTTTTCAAGGGTTTTCCAGGACTTTAATTTCAAAGTCAAATTCAAGCACTTTGAACACTTTCTTTCTTCTGCAGAACACAAAAGAAGATATTTTAAAGAATGTTTATAACCAAACCTATTGCAAGGACAAAAAAAACCCAAAACAAAACACTGAGACACTCCTTAAAATATGATATTTTATGCTCCAGAAGAAAGGTTTTGGACCGACATCAGGTTAATGATGACAGAATTTCTAGTTGAAATATCCCTTTAAATTTCATTATGAAGACTTATAGTGAATATAGTGAACCGGTATAGAATAGAATATAGTGCACCGGTCTTATGGATCACGTTTTTAATGCGTTTTGTGGTCGTTATATGTCAAGAGCTGCATAAATGATTCATCAGAAATTTTTCCTTTTGTGTTCCACTGAAATAAATAACAGCAAATGCTTTTGGAATGACGCAAGGAGAATATAAAATGATCTTTTTATTTTTATTTTTGAGTGAACTACTCCTATAACACACATCTTTAACACTTCCTGTTGTGATAATCTTATCAAACAGCTCTGCATGTGTTCTAGAAGGTAGAGTCACATCAAAGCTGTTGATTCCTGTGCTGATCCATTAACCTGACAATGAGCTGGGCACAAGTCTCTTCTTTTAAATGATGTCTTATCTTATGAGAGCAGTTCACAAACATGACAGCAGCAAAATAGGGAGAGGTGGGGTGAAAGAGGGTGAGACAGGGGGACAATATCACTTGACAGCTTTTTTTTAACTGTTCTGTGTAATAATCCACCCATCTGGGCTAGGTCAGATCAGCCCACTAACAAAAGCCTGAAGTGAATATGGAGAGGAGTGAACAGGATTTATTTCCAGAACGCTCACCCAGGGAAAGAGGAGCGCTTATGCAGAATTCACTTCACCCAAACAAGTGACACAGATTGCGAGAGAGCGGTGTGTTTCTGGATGCCCCTGGCCTGTGATTCATACACAGCCATTATGTAAGAGAGGAGATCTGCGCTCAAACACTCAACATATCAAAATCTACACGGGCTGCTTTGATGAGGAAGCAGAAGGGAGCAAGTAAAAGACTAAAAGAGGGGGAGGAATAGAGAACAAGAGAGCGACGAACAAGAAAGAGACATCAAGAAAGTGACAGAGAGAAAGAGATCAGTAAACCACAGATGTGGAACATTGAAAGCAGATTGTTTCTGACTGATTTATCACTAGCTGTTTCCATCCAAACAGGGAATTTAATGTAAAAAAATCGGAATATCACAAAAATAGTGCAAATGAAGCAGAGATTCCATTCCATGCGTTCAGGAGAAGAAATTATTAGTTCTGGGGGAAATTGGTTTAATAGAAAATTAAAACTTCCGACTTTTTGAGGTAAAGTCACATGACTTTTTTGATGTACATCTTAGAAAATGTATTCAGTAAATGTGTTCCCATTGAACACTAAACTTAATTCACTGTGTTTATCCAAATTGATTTATCCAATGTATATGAATTGACAAAATTAAAAAGTTATCTCAACTTTTGGAAGTAAAACCAAAGACTTTAGGGCCCTATATTAACTTAGGGCGCGTCCGAATCCACTTTTGCTAGTTTGACGATGGAAAAAACGGTCTTCGAGTCAGGTGCATGGTCCAAAAGGGTTGTCTCTAGTCTCTTAATGAGTCATGGGTGTGTTTTGGGCATAACGTGCAATAAACCAATCAGAATCTCATCTCCCATTCCCTTTAAAAGCCAGTTGCGCTCACACCATGGCGGAAAGACTGAACGCTTCTCCAGAGAGGAATCCTTTTATTTTTAATATTTAAAAATGTTTGTGTGCTGCTGCGCTTCCCTGTGTGTGTAATAAGCAGAGTGTACGCGCGTTGTGCACCGCCTATAGGCGCATATTATTAACACACCCTTTAAATAACACAAAAAATACTGCGCCATTGACTTTAGACCAGGTTTTTGTTGGTCAATGGCAGAGTCGTTTTCAGTTCCTCCAAATAGCAACACGCCAACAATGCGCCTGAACACACCTCGTTTTCAGACCAGCACGCCCATGGGTGAACAGATGGGCGCCAGTGCATTTGCTATTTAAACAACGTGGCGCTGGACGTGAAAATGATAACTGCGTCAGGCTGAAACTAGCAAAAAACACTCGCGTCTGGCATCGCATTGCGCCGGGTGTATGATAGGGCCCTTAGATATACAAAGACAGTGCACTCATATTACTATGAATGAGAGAAAGTGCAATGCACAATATGGTTGAATAAGTCCCACCTTCTAAATAAGAAGAGGTTTTGTCAATCCAATCACAAGTGGACGAAGCTAAATGCAGGTGTAAACGGGGTCTAAAAAGTTTTGAGCTTGTCCACTTTAAACCACTTCCAGAGGTAAAACGCAATCGACTGGATTGCTTTCGTAGTGTAGACGCTCATGTGGTCAAATGCACACGAACAGCCACTAAAAGACAGTCTACTCTCCGCCTACTGACCTAATACGCAAACATTATGGGAAGCACGTTAGCCAGACGGGATTTAAACTTTGTCAGTTGAAGACCTGAGTTTGGTTTGAAGACGAAAAACGTACCAAGCACAATGTTCTCTCAGCATTCCTGATTTCTAACACTCACAGCGTTCGGCTGATCTTGTGGTTGTCAGAGCAGAAACGAAAGCTGTGTTTTTCCGTCGTCTCCGGGCGTGTTCATATGTAAATTGCGTGAGCTTATTTTGTCCATTAGATCGAAAGATCTGTAAAAAAGCCCATACATTTACCCGCCCATAGACCCTCCCCTCGAAGAAATCAAGTGGTCGAAAGTGGACAAAAGGGTCATCTTTTACATATATTAAACAAAATCCTTCAACATCTGAGTGTGTTTGACTTACTCTTGGCTTTCTCGCTCTTGCGAGACGGTCTCCAGCGGATACAGGAACGGTGTTCATCCAAATAGAAGAGCCGGACCAGACCTTTGGAGCCGTTCTTCAGCTTCACCATCTGAGTCCCCGACTGCATCACACTCATGCATCGCTCAACTGCGAGGAAAACAAACACACACATGCACATTGAGTGGGTTGATGGGCACTTGAACAGTGAGGTGAAAATAAATTCAGTGACTAAAAATAAGGAACAGTTGACGGATGGAGGTTATAAATTGTTTGATAACAGCACTATGGATATGTTTAGATGATGTGACGATGGGCTTTATTTTAATTATGATGCATGTAGAGTAGTTATTGAGCACACTGAGTGGTGGGACTGGGATATGACAAAATGAAATAACTGGCAGGGTTTGTGCCATTGCAACTAGGCTCCGATCAGGATTTTTGGGGCCGATCACAATCACTGGAAGCAGAATCGGCCGATACCGATCACCAAAATAAATAATACCACATGATAAATGTAAGGCCCAAGCTATTCTTAACAACAATGTATGATATACTGTTACACGTGATTTATTTCCCAACTGTTTATGTTCACTTAAGACATAACCAACTGTGTTTAAATTAATACTCACCGAGCCAGGCATTTTGACATATTTCTGGGTATTTTCATTTAGGCGTAAACCCGAAGCCCAAAGTTAACTCTGTCTTGGAGCGACACACAACAGTATCTATTTAATGGCTTAATCCAGTTTTAGACAATCACTGATTTGATCTGGTTAAGTAATCGTTGAAGGGTTAGCTCACCCAAAAATGAAAATTCTGTCATTAATTCCTCACCCTCATGTCGTTCCAAACCTGTAAGACCTTCGTTCATCTTTGGAACACAAATGAAGATATTTTTGATGAAATCCGAGAGCTCTCTGACCCCTTCATAGACAGCAATTTAATGAACACTTTCAAGGTCCAGAATGGTAGGAAAGACATTGTTAAAATAGTCCATGTGACTACAGTGGTTCAACCTTAATGTTATGAAGCAACGAGAATACTTTTTGTGCTCAAAAACCCCCCAAAATGATGACTTTATGCAACAATCTCTTCTCGCCTGTGTCATTCTCTTATGCTGTTGACGTAGGCCCCATTTTCGTTTTAAAACACATAACTTTTGCTACGGTTACGCCTGTTGTCTACACTATGCTGGCGTTTTCAAACCTCGAAAGCAGATACTTTTGAAAACCCTGCAGACCCCATTTTAGTTTGAAAACGACAGGGTTGCGTTTCAGTGTAAATGGACCAAAATGGACATTTTTGAAAACGATGGCATGGCTGCCCACATTATGCTACCGGAACACAACAATAACAGACCAGGGCTGCGTTTCCCAAAAGCATTGTACGCCTAAGTTGATCGTAGGGACCGTTGGTGGCTATTGTTACAACGCTTTTGGTAATCACAGCCCAGAGCCGTCTCTCTCAACGTCTCTGTAACAGACCAGCCTCGACGACCGTGTAAACAATAACTTTATAGCAGCCATTGTGCAGTTAAACGCTGTATTGTATAATACTGCAGCTGTCCACATGCGCAAGAGGTAACGGTTTACACTTGTACGCGCATGCCCAGTGTGCATGAATGGTCATGTGACATGCGTTTTCGGTCGTGCAGTGTAGACAGAGATCGTTTCTGAAACGCAGTGGAAACGCCAGTGTAGACGAGGGTCAGTGTAAATGAGGCCGTAGTAAATACAGAGCACTTCCGAGTTCTATGTCAGAATGGCAGCTCACCATTGGCTAGCTCCTGCGTCAGCATCACACGCACGGCCAATGGGGTAAGCCGGTGTTCTGGCGTAGCGCTTCGAAAGTGCTGCACTGTATTTACTACATCAACAGCGTAGGAGACTGACACAACCGAGAAGAAATTGGGGGGGGGGGGGTTTTTGCACAAAAAGTATTCTCATCACTTCATAAAATTAAGGTTGAACCACTGTAGTCACATGGACTATTTTAACGATGTTTTTACTACCTTTCTGGGCCTTGAAAAGTGGTAATTACATTGCTGTCTCTGGACGGGTCAGAGAGCTCTCAGATTTCATCAGAAATATCTTCATTTGTGTTCCAAAGATGAACGGAGGTCTCACAGGTTTGGAACGACATGAGGGTGAGGAATTAATGACAGAATTTTCATTTTTGGGTGAACTATCCCTTTAAGTTTGGGCTTTTAGGGAGGAAAGAAAGCGCACCGCTGTGAAGAAAATAAATGCACTAAAATCACACAGCCCTTGTTTCTTGCTGTCATTGCTGTAGAGTTTCTGTTGTCTCCACAATGATGTTGCAAATGTATTGTCTTTTTCTGAAACCTGGTAAAACTGCCAGACCGTGAATGTAGAGAAGCAATTTTAGCTGCACGTAGAAAAATTGCCTTGTGAGTTTTGAGTCATCTGATCGTCCTTTATAGAGACCACCGGTCTAACTAACGATTATCAGCCGATAACGTTCAATGCACCCTTAAACCAGGCCAAAGAAATTAAGTTTGAAGAAGGTTCAGGAACCCTGCAGCAGACTGCAACAAAAAGCCAAAAACAGCCAAAATGATGCAACACAGCAGAGGTTGCCTGCAACCCAGCTCATCTTGACTGAGTGAGATGGCAACTCCCTGTCCTACAGGGCCACTGGGACCAATCGGCTTTACATCGGCTGACAGATCTGAAGGTCTCTAAATAAAACTTCTGCCTCACGCTGAGGCTGGCTGGCTTGCTGCAAAAAAGAGCTGCATAGACAAGCTTGAGAGGAGAACACATGCATGTGTGCATGCAAGGAGTTGCTTTTCCTTCAAAATCACTTTGCTCCATGACACCCGTGTGTTTCGGCTCATCTCCTCCATCAGAAGGGCACACAAAGCCTGAAAACTCTCCCTCCAAACCTGCTGAAACATTCACAATACTCTCAAGCACTATACTTTATGTTGTCGGCCAGTGTGATTTCAGGGTGAAGTCACAAAGGAGAATCCAATATGTGAAATCGAGCAGATGATACTATTTTGTATGTGAAGCACATGCGTGTTCTCTATTTGACACGCTTGAAGTGGGGTGGCCTGAGGGGCTGGTGAGAGGAACAAGCTCTTGAATGATATAAAGTGAGAGTGGAATGAGATATCGGCAAGTGATTTACTGTATACAGGAGACAAACACAATAAATACTCTGTTTCCTAAAAAAGCACAACTTACAGTGGGGAGAACAAGTATTTGATACACTGCCGATTTTGCAGGTTTGCCCACTTACAAAGCATGTAGATGTCTATAATTTTTATCATAGGTACTCTTCAACTGTGAGAGACGGAATCTAAAACAAAAATCCAGAAAATCACATTGTATGATTTTTAAATAATTAATTTGCATTTTATTGCATGACATAAGTATTTGATCACCTACCAACCAGTAAGAATTCTGGCTCTCACAGACCTGTTAGTTTTTCTTTAAGAAGCCCTCCTGTTCTCCACTCATTACCTGTATTAACTGCACCTGTTTGAACTCGTTACCTGTATAAAAGACACCTGTCCACACACTCAATCAAACAGACTCCAATCTCTCCACAATGGCCAAGACCAGAGAGCTGTGTAAGGACATCAGGGATAAAATTGTAGACCTGCACAAGGCTGGGATGGGCTACAGGACAATAGGCAAGCAGCTTGGTGAGAAGGCAACAACTGTGCAATTATTAGAAAATGGAAGAAGTTCAAGATGACGGTCAATCTCCCTCGGTCTGGGGCACCATGCAAGATCTCACCTCGTGGGGCATCAATGATCATGAGGAAGGTGAGGGATCAGCCCAGAACTACACGGCAGGACCTGGTCAATGACCTGAAGAGAGCTGGGACCACAGTCTCAAAGAAAACCATTAGTAACACACTACGCCGTCATGGATTAAAATCCTGCAGTGCACGCAAGGTCCCCCTGCTCAAGCCAGCGCATGTCCAGGCCCGTCTGAAGTTTGCCAATGACCATCTGAATGATCCAGAGGAGGAATGGGAAAAGGTCATGTGGTCTGAGGAGACAAAAATAGAGCTTTTTGGTCTAAACTCCACTCGCCGTGTTTGGAGGAAGAAGGAGGATTACAGGAAGAAGGAGTACAACCCCAAGAACACCATCCCAACCATGAAACATCATTCTTTGGGGATGCTTTTCTGCAAAGGGAACAGGACGACTGCACCGTATTGAGGGGAGGATGAATGGGGTCATGTATCGCGAGATCTTGGCCAACAACCTCCTTCCCTCAGTAAGAGCATTGAAGATGGGTCGTGGCTGGGTCTTCCAGCATGACAACGACCCAAAACACACAGCCAGGGCAACTAAGGAGTGGCTCCGTAAGAAGCATCTCAAGGTCCTGGAGTGGCCTAGCCAGTCTCCAGACCTGAACCCAATAGAAAATCTTTGGAGGGAGCTGAAAGTCCGTATTGCCCAGCAACAGCCCCGAAACCTGAAGGATCTGGAGAAGGTCTGTATGGAGGAGTGGGCCAAAATCCCTGCTGCAGTGTGTGCAAACCTGGTCAAGAACTACAGGAAACGTATGATCTCTGTAATTGCAAACAAAGGTTTCTGTACCAAATATTAAGTTCTGCTTTTCTGATGTATCAAATACTTATGTCATGCAATAAAATGCAAATTAATTATTTAAAAATCATACAATGTGATTTTCTGGATTTTTGTTTTAGATTCCGTCACTCACAGTTGAAGAGTACCTATGAGTAACTGTATGTTTCTTACTAAAAGCAAAACATTACATAAAGCAATAAAATATTGGCCAATCAGAACATATGTTTAATATATATGCATGTAATGTATGCATGTGATTTTACACCAATGGGAATTCACTGCGGATGAAGATATACCGATAGTAGCATGACATGACATACTTCCATGTAAATTAACTAAGAATTGCTAATTGTGTCATCATTTATTCACTCTGATGTTGTGTGATTTTATTTCTTTCGAAACAAAAAGTGAAACTAGAAATAGATTAAATAAATATAAAATTTTAAAACTAAATAGAAATATAAAAAAATGCACAAAAGCACATAACAAAATGACTAAAACTTAAAATAAAAAATAAAATGAATGCTGAAAATATAAAAGTAATTCAAAATGCTCGCAAAATGTTTGCGTTCCCACGAAAAACTTTACGTTCGGTTGCAAAATGTTTTCATTCCCCCGAGATACTTTACGTTCACTTGCAAAATGTTTGCGTTCCCCCAAGAAATGTTGCATTTGCTCATTTTGCGTTCCCTCGAGAAACTTTACATTCAGTCACAAAATATTTGCTTTCCCCTGAGAAACTTTATGTTCGCTCGCAAAATGTTTGCGTTCCCCCGAGAAAAGTTGAGTTCACTCACAAAATGTTTGTGTTCCCCGAGAAACTTTACGTTTGCTTGCAAATTGTTTGCTTTCCCCCGTGAAACTTTACATTTGCTCGTAAAATGTTTGCTTTCCCCTGAGAAACTTTACATTTGCTCGTAAAATGTTTGCTTTCCCCCGAGAAACTTTACATTTGCTCACAAAATGTTTGCGTTCCCCGGGAGACGTTGTGTTTGCTAGCAAAATGTTCGTGTTCCCCAGAGAAACTTTACGTTCGCTCTCAAAATGTTCGTGTTCCCCAAAGAAACTTTACGTTCGCTCTCAAAATGTTCGCATTCCCCAGAGAAACTTTACGTTCGCTTACAAAATGTTTGCGTTCCCCGAAAAATGTTGTTCGCTCGCAAAACGTTCGAGTTCCCCAGAGAAACTTTACGTTCGCTCGCAAAACGTTCGTGTTCCCCAGAGAAACTTTACGTTCGCTCGCAAAATGTTCGTGTTTCCCAGAGAAACTTTACGTTCGCTCGCAAAATGTTCGTGTTTCCCAGAGAAACTTTACGTTCGCTCGCAAAATGTTCGTGTTTCCCAGAGAAACTTTACGTTCGCTCTCAAAATGTTCTCATTCCCCCGAGAAACTTTACGTTCACTGACAAAATGTTTGCGCTCCCCAAGAAATGTTGTGTTCGCTCGCAAAACGTACATGTTCCCCAGAGAAACGTTACGTTCGCTCGCAAAACGTTCGTGTTCCCCAGAGAAACTTTACGTTCACTGACAAAATGTTTGTGTTTCCCAGAGAAACTTTACGTTCGCTCTCAAAATGTTCTCATTCCCCCGAGAAACTTTACGTTCACTCACAAAATGTTTGCGCTCCCCGAGAAATGTTGTGTTCGCTCGCAAAACGTACATGTTCCCCAGAGAAACGTTACGTTCGCTCGCAAAACGTTCGTGTTCCCCAGAGAAACTTTACGTTCACTGACAAAATGTTTGCGTTCCCCCGAGAAACGGTGTTTTCACTCGCAAAACGTTCGTGTTCCCCAGAGAAACTTTACGTTCGCTCGCAAAATGTTTCCTCCGAGAAACTTTGAGCTCACTCACAAAATCTTTGCATTCCTCGCAAAAAACTTTACGTTCGCTTGCAAAAATGTTGTGTTCTTTGCGAGCGAACGTAAATTTTTTACGGGGGCAAGCAAACATTTTGTGAGCGAACTTAAAATTTCTCTGGGGAACACGAACATTTTGCGAGCGAACACAACGTTTCTCAGGAGAACGCAAAATACAAAAGCATTGAAATACTTTTTTTCCTCTATTTCTAATTTTTTTCCCCCACCCGTAGAATATACATCATTCATCACTGAAAATGTACATGTGAGGATCACACCTGGTGTGACATGTTTTCACGCAGAATAATAAATGTGAATGAGATTTGGAGCTTTTTTTGTCCTTTTTGAGTTTTGATAGTAACTATGCTTTCATGGTATGGAAAAAGAACAGAAAATCATACAGGTTTAGATCAACATGAGGGTGAGTAAATGATGGCAGTACTAAAAAAGAAAAAAGGCCGTTCTGGTGCTGTAAATAGATTCACAAGAATATTGTTATACAATATCTTAAGTGTCTGTGTTTAGACAACTTCCCGTTGCTCAGAAAATACCTTCTGAACATCAGAGATCATCTTAACACCATATATTTAATACCCCAGTTCTTATGTATAATTACGATCTACTTCAGTTCTTGTCAAACACATGCTTGAAGACAGCAGTACTGGGAAGGATATAGATCAGGTAAAACAGGGTTTAACATCATCGACAGGACAATTCAGAAGGATTTAAAAACTAATCTCACTCTCCGACTACATGATGTAGATGCGCACACACACATAAACAGTCGAGACACACTTCTCTGCTGGATTAGAAGGGCATAATGGAGGCAGGCTCAGGCATTGTGTGCCAATTCACGGCCTGTGATGATGAAGTGGAATTAACAGTTCCGAAATTAATTAGAAAATAGAGTACAGTAGAGAGAGAGAGATAAGGAAAAGTACTCCATATGCTCCAATTCACACAGGATGAACAGCAGGTCACTGAGCTAAGATGCTTATGGAGAACCCACGTTAGATATGGGTCTCTGGGTAAAAACAATGAATCTGACCCAAATTATTGAAGCCAGACATTGAAAGATCATGTTGTACATTGATCTAAATCTACAAAGGATCCAGAATTATCCCTCTCTAGCTTCTATCTCTTCCACTGACTCATCTATTCATCCAAAATGAGAGCAAGAGTGCGACAGCATCCTCTTCCTGTCCCGACCAAACCAGGCCCACTTTCACTATCAGCACTTCACAGATTGGGACGCAATCCACAATCCAATGAGATTTGACAGGACCATGAAAGACAATGCTTTCTATTTCTACGTTGAAACCTCCTCTAACCCTGTTTCTTTTCCTCTCTCACCCTCTCAAACACTGAAGCTCACTTTGTACCCAGATAGAAGACCGAAAGTGCCAATAAAATCAGTATTGATTTATATTGCCCAAAACACCACAAATTATCACTAATGTAGGCAGTGTTGGGGAAAGTTACTTTTAAAAGTAATGCATTGCAATATTGCGTTACACCCTTAAAAAGTAACTAATTACGATACTTAGTTACTTTTTATGGAAAGTAACGTGTTACGTTACTTTTGCGCACCCCGCACTTTGAGAACCACTGAACTAAAGTCATTTTTGCTTATTAGTATGATTGAATTGGATCATCGGCAAAGACATTGGTTAATAAAGTGAGATTAAATACATAAAGTAGGCTATATCCGTGTCATTTATTGCAGGTTCGTGTAATACTCTGAGTTTGCATTTCACGGTTTTTGAGGAATACTGAATCTGTTTTTGTGCAAGTGAGAAGAGTAAACACATTCACATTTAGTCTAGATATACAATAATCATCATGTTCACACAATGCATCTGCACTTACTCCTGATTTCTCTCAACATGAGGACAGGAGAGCTGTCAGTCAATACATGAGAAAACAAAGTAACTTGAGTAAATATAAGTAACTCAGATATTTTGTTGTAAATTAAAGTTTTAAAATAATGCATTACTTTACTAGATACTTGCTAAACATTACCTGATTACGTAACTCGTGTTACTTGTAATGCGTCACCCCCGACACTGACAGACCTTACCGTACGCAAGTCGACTTGCGCTTAAAGAGTAACCCCTGACCTGACGCATGAAGCATTGACGAACACAGAAGCGCAGTGGATAGAGCAAAACAAAACAAAACACCAGCTATATTTTAGGCTATAAAGATATAAATATGGATATTTTTCTTACACAAACGCATGGCTTCGCTTCAGAAGGCCTTTATTAACCCCCCGGAGCCGTGTGGAGTACATTTAGAATGGATAGATGCACTTTTTTGACCTTCAAAATCTCATTTACATTCACTGCCATTATAAAGCTTGGAAGATCCAGGATATTTTTAATATAACTCTGATCGTGTTCGTCATTTACACCTAAGATGGCTTAAGGGTGAATTATGGGATAATTTTCATTTTTGGGTGAACTATCCCTTTAAATGTGCTCGTTGTGTGTGTGTATCCGACATATGATGGTATTTTTATCAGGGTAGGAATCCCTCCGTCACACACACAAATGAAAATCTGCTGCGACATCGTGACTATGATGAGAAAAAACAGGTGTGCTTGAGCATTCTGTCCTTTTTAGGGTCTTGTGACATCATGTCCTGTTTTTGGTTCGTTTACATGTCTTTGTTCTGTGTTGCGTTCAGATTTCATTCGAACCGCACTAGAGTTCGTTTGGAAGCGGATCAAGGATTCGAGACCCATCTTTTCAGCGTCTCGGTCCACTTGTTTGCTGCGCTCCGGGGTTCAGATGTCAGCGTTCACACTTATTCAAATGAACCGCACTAACAGAGCAATCGCACCAGGGCTCGCTTTAATCCAACCAAACAGGCCAAGTGTGAACAGACCCTAAGAAATAAACTTGCACCATGTCCTGCATGTCCTGCACCAACCGTGGACCTGAGTGATACCTTCAATTGTTTACCTTTATTACATTTCCTAAGACTTAAAAAGAGGGACCCAACCAATGAGGGATATCATTGCTACCACTGAACCACAGACACTGAATAACAACAAAATGTGCTTCATAAAAATTAAGTCAAATATATAATTCAACCATCATGGAATCAACCTAAATACACAACCATTCAAAAGTTTGGCGCCAGTACATTACATAAATCATTTATGTTCATCAAGGCTGCATTTATTTAATTAAAAATCCAATAAAAAAGCAATATAAAGTAACTGCTTTCTATTTGAATATATTTTAAAATGTCATTTATTCCTGTGATCAAAGCTGAATTCTCAGCATCATTACTTCAGTCTTCAGTCACATGATCAAAAAACAAACCTTGTATTCTACTGTCTCTCAACCATAAATTATATATCTTTCATGTTAATTTAAAAAAAACAATGTGCAGAGACAGAAAACAAGGAGAAAGAGATTCTTAAGAGCACACTCTCTTCAAACAAGCCCGTCTTATTATGAAAGATTCAGGTCACTCTCCAAAGCATATTAAGATACTGTGACAGAAAAACACACTCTCTGGTCTTATTAAGTGCCTGGCCTAGTCTGGCTTCCAGTTTTTCTTCCTCTTTTAATTTAGGTACTTTTAAACTACTCTTTTGCCTTTGTGGCATCTTGTCCAGATTGCATATCTTCTTTTTTTCCACCACTATGTCTTCTGTTGTTCCAGAGTTTCTGAACTAGAGAAGTCAAAAAAGAGGAACTTCTTGAGAAAAAGTGTCAAGCAGCATCCAATAAAAGCAGAATATATATTCACAGATGTAATAATACTGCCGCACACACATAAAACTTTCCCAGTACTTTTCCCTCTCTCACTCTCTTGCTCTTTATAAAGTTACAGTGCTCACAAAGTCGCTGTCAGTGACCGTTACTGTGGAAGAAAACTATTGATTTTCCTTCTCATGAAAGCAGTGGCTCCACCTTTCCCCTGCAACACACTGTTTGTTCTTAAATAACCCTCTCTCAGGTTCTCGCTCTCCCTCGAGGTCATTCTGTATGTCTTCGCCTCCAGCTGGGTTTTAACATCAGTTTGCAGCACATGTTGTAATACAGACGTGAGCAGCAACAAGCTACAGCATAATCTCTAGGGGAATGGGGACTACAGCTCTGTTCCAAAACTTAGTGAGCTCAGAGATGCCTACCTAGGCAGGATGTTAAAGGAATAGTTCACTCAAAAATCATTTAAGCTGTGTTTATGATTTTGTCGCTGTGTATTGCAGTGAGGTCGCGACTGGGCATTCCAATACTGTTTGCCTATCTTATGCATTATATTCACGGGTGTTATTCCATTGTAGACACCATTTACCCTCCTCCATCCCCAGCTCCTCCTCTCGTCAGTCAGGATTTGGTACTCTGTTTCCCCTTGAATCAGACTAAATTCCCGAATTATTTTGTACATTTAATATCGACATTAATGATATCTGCAATACATTATGTTGGTTCTGTTCTGTTTACCCTAAGGGGGGTTATTGCTGCTCTCCCTGCTCTTATCCATGCTAGGCTGCATGGATGCGCAGGGAGTTCTTGCCCAGAACAGAACCATACCGCCAATCCAAACTGTATGCTAATAGTCAGTCATCTTTGACGATAGTGGTCCTGACAGAAATATCATAAATTATAGGAAAGTTGCTGACCGCTAAAAAAACGTCTCCATCTTGTCGCCGAAACTCTCCACTACAGGATGTAGTGACGGATCATATGCGCTCCACTGACTTCAATCCTATTGGTTGTCACTCCCGCTCCCGTAATTTGCATAAAGTTAAACGTATCTCAGGTGCGTCCGAAATCGCATACTCTCTTAAGTAGGTACTTATTTTGAATAAGTGTCTAAAGATTTTTTTTTTTTTTCCCATAATTAAGAAATCTAAATTCAAAGACTAAATTGTGGCAAGAAATTAATGTTGGTGAAAATGATTTATTAATAACAAATATCCACTTTTGGTCAGTATAAGATTAGTGAATTTGATCTTTAAAACTCTATAAACTTTATGATGCCTAAAACAAGATCACATTGATTTCTTTACAACTAATTATGTGTTTTGGTAAACAAAGACCACAAACTGACATATAAAGCTAAGAGTTAAAGTGCCCAACTAAAGGAAACACTGATCACCATATTGGTGACCAAACAATTTACATAAAACATCAACATCTAAACCTCTGTTAGTTATCAATAAAAACTTCTGTAGACGTACAGTATGAGATAAATATGAGTGAAGTTGTTTTATCATCCTTTGCTTCTTTTATCTTCAGTTGATTTCATCTAAGGCTGTGGCTAAAGTCAGCTGTAGTTGTTGTTTCTCTTTCCTTCAGTGATTCTGCTCATTATCATCAGGTGTCACCACTAATGCTCAATCATCACTTAATTAATCTTTTAATTTTCTCATTAACTTTAACACTGCTTCAGTGTTATTTTAACTCTCTGTGGAGTGGGACCAGTTGTGTCGCTTTACTTCCATTCATAAATCCTCGCCCGTGGCCTCATGGGATAGTAAAGTGTCCATCGTATGCACACTTCAGTATCTCACTGGAAGTAGTAGATCATCCGGACTTTTTGCCTGTTCTTTTATGAGTACTATAAATTCGGACATACTGTACTTCTTTTGTCACATACTGTTTTTCAACTACTATATAGAAGGGAAGTATGCGATTTCAGATGCAGCCTTCAATTGTGTCGCATCGCTGGACACGCCTACATCCTGTCGCCAATAGTCACTGTTGCTCGTTTCATCGTCAGAAATCACCAGCTCTCCATTAAAATGAATGGGATCATGTCGCTTGGTCGTAGGCATGTCGGTGGCAGTGTGAACGCAGCTTTACTCACTGTCATGTCATTTCAAACATTAATGACTTTCTTTCTTTTGTGGAACATACATTTTTCAACTGATTTTTTTATAGAATCGAATATTACACAAATCAAAAAACAATCCTCTGTGGGGAAGCCAAGTTCTTTAGGGGGGTGTTCACACTTGTAATTCGTTTCGCTTGCCCTAGTGAAAAAACCTATACCAAAATGTATTTAAAATACATTTATTTCATTCTAAGTATACTACAAATCCATTAACAAATTTACTGACATATCGCCTGATATGAATATTACAAATTAAACTTTATTTGGAATACTTCTTTATTGCACAATGCACATTTCTTAATATTAAGCCTAAAATGTGTTTTAATATCACTATTAGTGAGATTTCTGTATATCAGTCTTTAAATCCAAGATTTACCTAAAGTATACTTGCAATCAACTTTAGCACAATCAAATATACTTTAAGCATGTTTAGTTGGATTTCAGCACTATTTCCGTATAACTAAAGTGTATTAAGTACAAAATTAGTTGTTCCAATTTAGCAGGCTTTGAGTATATCAGTTTAGTATACCAACAGTACAATTGCAGGGTATTTATATTAAGTACATAATTATGTAAATGTATTTGTAGTATACTTAGCATAAAATAAATGTATTTCAAATACATTTTAGTATATTTATTTTTCACTAGGGTGGTCAGGACCGAAAAAATCCCCATCTAGGGCCCAATTTTAAGCGCACGTGCACTTAGGGCGCAGTCGTTTTCAGTTCCTCAAAATAGCAACACGCCAACAATGCGCATGAACACACCTCGTTTTCAGACCAGCACGCCCATGGGCGAACAGATGGGCGCGAGTGCATTTGCTATTTAAACAACGTTGCGCTGGACGTGAAAATGATAACTGCGTCGGGATGAAACTAGCAAAAAACACTTCCTGCCGCATTCTGCCGGGTATATGATAGGGCTCCTAATCCCGGTCCGCTTAGCGTTCACATTGGCATTTTTAACACCAAACCTAAAGATACTGAACCTAAAGGCATAGGGATGTTCACAACCTTATTGGTCGGCTTTTATGACGTATATTTTGAGACAGAACTTACCGAACATCCAAAACAATGCTGTGTGCGGCTAAATGCGCTCGTTGTAGGTGCGTAGCTTCATATAATGGTATTTTGACCAGCTGAGAACTCGTGAAGAGCCCTCCGTCACACACAAACCAAGATCTACTGCGAGGAGACGCGGTTCTGACGCCTGTACCGATGGGCAACATCGCGACTGTGACAAGAAAAAACAGGTGTGCTTGAGCATTCTGTCCTTTTAAGGGTGTCATCTTAATGTTTTTGGTTCATTTACATGTCTTTGGTCTGTGTTACGTTCATATTTCATTGGAACCGCGCTAGAGTTCGTTTGGAAGCGGACCGAGACCCATCTTTCAGCTTGTTTGGTGGCACCAGTGTTCAGATGGCAGCACAGTCACACTTATTCAAATGAACCGCACTAACAGAGCAATCGCACCAGGGCTCGCTTTAATCCAAAAAAACATGCCAAGTGTAAACAGACCCTAAGAGAATAAAACTGAGAGTCATTTGTGGGGTGCAGAGAATTCCAAATCAGCCACTCGTAAGATTCCATCCCGGTCAGGCGTTGTCTTAAGGCTAATTCACACTGCAACCAATGCAGACAATCACCAGATTAGGCTACAACACATTCCACGACCTGACAAACACATGTTCAGTCAATGAAAACAAACCAACGGCAACAGATGCCAACAGGCGTGAGAAGGCAGCCCCCTATTTAGGCAGCTCACTAGCTTGAGATTTATTCTGAAAGGATAAGCTTCTTGCACCCTGTAGCAAATGTTTATGCAACATATAAACAAAGTATATATCTTTCTTTCTTTTTCGTTCAAGCTTCCAACTCCTGGTGAGTGTTTTTGTAAAAATGTTGACACTGTGGATCAGAAGATCTCTAGGATGCTGTTCCCTCATGCAAGCACTTTGGATAAATAGTTGAAATAACCCTCACACATTTTCATCTCACAGATAAAGACCAACTCAAGCTCCTTACATGTTTTGAAGGAACTGGAGGACTGTGTGCTCTTGTTACAGACCCAAACAATTGTGATTAGAATTTAAAAAAAAAAACACTCAACACTCGACATCCGTGAGGATGACTCAATTATGCCAAAACATGCGACTTAACTGGGACTTGTGCCAAACTGGAGGGTGTGAAGGAATGGCCAGGAGGGTCAAAGGTCACAGACAAGCACATGCTGCCGCTCTTGACGTTACAACTGAGGGTCATCAATTAGATCTCTAAATTAAGAAATCTATTTTAATAGTCAGTGGTCAGGACTAATGAAGAGTTAATAAGAGTCTCCCTCGCTCTACGTCTCTTGTCCTCCTCTTTGGACTCCTATTATTGTTATTATCACAAGTCTCTCCAGCTCATTTGAAACAAATTAGTCTCGTGTTGAGCAAACCTTCACGGCCGATTACTGCGGTCTGCACAGTGGGGACTCGGCACAGATCTCGAGGGAGCGAGCGAGGGAGCGAGCGAGGGAGGGAGGGAGGGAGGGAAACGTGTTCATTAGGCTGCAGAGAGAGGTGCGAACACTTGAGAGAAGGATTGACAAGATGCTTCAGGACGCCAGCCTCCCCTGCCACTTCATGACATGATAATCATGAGTTAAAGAGACAATTCAACTGCACTCTGGGGCAGAATATATTTGAAATTCATCGAAAATAGTAGAAATAGTATAATGCAATGTATTTATTCCAATATATAAATTATATTATACTGCATAAATTCAAGAATGTCACATCACAATTATCTTGTTTAGTTCATAGTTTCAGCCGCATTTCCACTGCAGGTCTTGATGCCCGATCTTCTTTTAAAAAAGTGATCCATATCCAGGGCTTGACATTAACACCCACCAAATGTGTGTGTATTCCAGCAGTGGTGTGTAACAGTCACTCCTACTAGACACTTTGGCATGAATTTTATATATAAAACATACATTTTTCAATTGTAACTGTCTTTTAAAAAGGCATTTGAAATAATAAACTAAGTGCAATGAAGTGTTGTCAAAAAATATAGATTTTTCAATACATATCGATACTGAATTATCCGAAACGCTTCCAATACTCATTTCCCGCTGAATAGCATACCAGCTGCACTTTCTCTCTCTCTCATCTCTCCAACAGCGAGTTACACACAAACCCGCCTCTCCACATTTACTCGTTTCATTTGCTCCGGATGAATATTGTTGCTGTTACAGGGCTTGAATTTTGCAGTGGGATTGCGCATAATTTTACTCATTCCCGCAGATTTTGTGCTCACACCCAAAGTGCGCACACATAAAGCCGCCTCTCAGGACTAAACTGAGCTCTTTTTCGCTGCTTATTGCACTTAAACAGTCAAACACACAAAATAGTGTCAAAATGCCAGTCTTGGCGAGTATTTACGCAAACACAGTCAGTTCTGTTTTAAGTGAACGTAAACAATTGAGAAAGAAAACGCATGTGTAACAGTATATTGGATCCGTGCGTCAGCTCTTAAAGTGACAGCAGCCTAATAAACCAAATTATGAGATATTAAAAATATCTATATGGCAGTTTTGATAATACAAAATGATAATACAAGTTTTGCTTTCCGCACCATCTTTAAAGGTCAGCAAAACATTGGTCTCTTAAGGTGGAGGAAAACGAGGAGAGCACTTTTTGCAGCTTGGCCGATTAATTGAGTTGAGGTCATTTGCTTTTTCAATGCCGTACGACTCACATTGCCAGGGGAATATCTGATCTGTCCGCTTACATGGCATTTCCACATATGTATAAGGATCTGAACCGATCGGATTCCATGTGCTTTTTTCCTGCTTACACGTTCGTGGGTCATATCCGATCTGTGCCACATGGGAGGAAAAAAACGGAATTGGGTCACTTGTAGTGTAAATGTGGCTTAAGTCATTTTATGTTTTGTTTATTGTTACTGTGTTTGCCCGAGTTCTCGTTTGTTAAGTAGTTCTCACCTGTCCCCTGTTTCTTTGCCTGTCTTAATGTTTATAAGCCCTCTGTTTCTTCAGCTCAGTGTTCCACGTTGGGTGCGTCCATAGACTTTATATATAGAAAGACGGTGCACTCGTATTACTATGAATGGGAGAAATTGCAAAGCGCGATATGGTCGAATAAGTCCCGCCTTCTAAATAAGAGCCAATCGCTGATTGGTAAAGTCATCGCGTCACTGCAGCTGCCAATAGAAGCTCCGTTCCTATAGAAACAGACAGTATTCTGAGACGCGCGCTTAGGATTGTGCATGCACATTAGCTTGATCCAGTCTGAAAAATGCTTTTTTGTCATGATTCGAGCATTTAGAAACAAAATTGAATCGTAAGCTTGGCAAACAGCTTTGGAGAATTTGATGTTTCCCCATTCAAAGAGATCCTATCTGCACTTGCATGCCCGAGAGGCATTTCAAAGATGGTCGCCGAGTGAAATGACTTGTCTTAAAGGGACTTTGGTGCATCTCAATCAGCTGCCTAGTTCAGTAGTCAGGGCACTGATCAGAGAGTCGGCCATTTTAAGAGCTGTCTCAATCGCAAAATCACAAGTCACACAATGCAGGGAGCATCGATGCTCACTATGTCTTCCTTTAACGGAAGTTCTGAAGCGCAAAACAAAAATACCAGTACTGTTGTAAAATGAGGGTGTTGTCATGTCGACGGAAATACAGACATCAGTGTCCCAATGTGTAGTGAGCCATTACTGTCCTTACCAGTGCCCGAATTCATGTACACAATATACTGATTCACAACACAGGAAGCCAGGGAGCTGATCGAGACCCTATGTTAGATGTGTAGGGGGTGTCGCAATCAGTTCCCTAGGTCCCGAGCTCGTGAATCAGTATATTGTGTACACGAATTTAGGCACTAGTAAGGACGGTAAAGGACGCTGGCTCACTACACATTGGGACACTGATGACTGATGACAACGTCCTCATTGTACAACATCATTACTGGTATTTATGAACAACAGCAGAGCTGATATCTTTCTGACATTACTTGTAATGTTATTTAAAGTACATTATGATAAATACTTTGCTTGTTATATATACGTGCAACATTTCAGCCATAAATAAATTATAAATGTTTGCTAGATTGTGTTCATTACCTGTCTAAAGATGTATGTTTATGGTGAAATGAAATAAAAAAATGGTTTGTATTTTATAAACATCTATCACGTGTCATTATTATCAACAGCCATATCACCCTATAGCCCAAGACTGGATTCCCACTGAAGCTAAGCAGGGCTGAGCCTGATGGGAGACCTCCTAGGAAAACTAGGTTGCTGCTGGAGGAGGTGTTGGTGAGGCCAGCAGGGGGTGCTCACCCTGTGGTCTGTGTGGGTCCTAACGCCCCAGTATAGTGATGGGGACACTATACTGTAACAAGCACTGTCCTTCGGATGAGATGTTAAACTGAGGTCCTGACTCTCTGTGGTAATTAAAAATCCCAGGATGTCCTTCGGAAAAAGAGTAGGGGTGTAACCCCGGCATCCTGGCCAAATTTGCCCATTGGCCTCTGTCCATCATGGCCTCCTAATCATCCCCATATACTGATTGGCTTCATCACTCTGTCTCCTCTCCACCAATAAGCTGGTGTGTGGTGGGCGTTCTGGCGCAATATGGCTGCCGTCGCATCATCCAGGTGGATGCTGCACATTGGTGGTGGTTTGAGGAGATTCCCCCCTTCCATGTAAAGCGCTTTGAGTACCCAGAAAAGCGCTATATAAATGTAACAAATTATTATTATTATTTTTATGTGTAGTGAGTTGGCTAACTTCGCGCTTCAGAACTTCTGTTAAAGAAAAACACAGTGAGCATCGATGCACCCTGGGTTTTGAGGTGCATTGTGGGATTTTTAGGAAGCGAACGTTTCAGTGCACTGGAAGGATTCTGCGATTGAGACAGCTCTTAAAATGGCCGACTCCCTGATCAGATCCCTGACTACTGAACTAGACTGACTGTTTAATCAAAGCTGTTGGCTATATATTCCTATATTTGTCAATGGGCCAGATGGATTTAGGTGGGAACGCAGCTTAGCAGTGCATCACGAGGCAGCCAGAGAGGAAAACAGAAGCTGAATGCAGAGGCCAGCTGAGTGAAATAGAAAAGCAGAGCAATACAGTAGTGTTACTGCTTTTACCTGCTTTTGACCCAGGAAAGTTAAAGGTGACAGGAGGGAGAAGAGATAGAAAGTGTAAATAAATCAGGGGGAGAGTGTCTTTATAGGTATTGGAGACATAGGAGAACTAAATGTGCTCCGACGAGAGAGCAGATCAAAGCGGCCTGGTGAGAAGTACAGGGAGATATCAAACACTGAATAAGTGGGTCATAGAGACTCAGGCTCTGTGATGCCTAAATCACAAAGCACTGCATGTTCAGAACCATCAGAGCAGGAACACAAAACACAGGCCGAGACATGCATAATGCAGCCGGACACCTGCGCACAGCTTCAACAAACTGCTCTGTCCTGCGCTGCATATGCCTGTACAGCAAACATAAAGAATAAGTGTAAATGGCTTATTTCATTATAAGTCCCTGCTGTGTTGATAAATAGATAAATTACACATTGAAACGGTTATAATGTCAACATATTTAATGAATCACATGCATCAACGCTGCAGATCACACTGACTGAATCACTGAACTGTGCAGCACATTATTACCTGACTAAGGTCCTGATGATTTTCTAAATGATGAAACATATTTTACATTAAAGGGTTAGTTCACCCTAAAAATGCAAATTCTGTCATTAATTACTCACCCTCATGTCGTTCCAAACCTGTAAGACCTTTGTTCATCTTCGGAACATGAATTAAGATATTTTTGATGAAATCGGAGACATAGGCAGCAACGTCATTGCAACTTTCAAGGCCCAGAAAGGCAGTAAAGACATCGTTAAAATAGTCCATGTGACTACAGTGGTTCAACCTTAATTTTATTAAGCGACGAGAATACTTTTTGAGTGCAAAAAACAAACAAAAATAATTCTCTTCAATGTCACTCTCCTATGCTGTTAACGTAGTAAATACAGTGCAGCGCTTCCGAGTTCTACGTCAGAACGCCGGCTTACCATTGGCCGGCGCTGTTCACGTGAGCACCACGACACATGCGTGTGATTAAGGAGCTAGCCAATGGTGAGCCGCTGTTCTGATGTGAAACTCGGACACGCTGCACTGTATTTACTACGTCAACAGGAGAATGACGTTGAAGAGAAGAGATTGTTGAATAAAGTCATTATTTTGGGGGGGTTCATGCGCACAAAAAATATTCTCGTTGCTTCATAACTCTAAGGTTGAACCACTGTAGTCACATGGACTATTTTAACAATGTCTTTACTACCTTTCTGGGCCTTTGTATGTCTCAATTAAATTGCTGTCTATGGAGGGGTCAGAGAGCTCTCGGATTTCATCAGAAATATCTTCATTTGCGTTTCGAACATGAACGAAGGTCTTACGGGTTTGGAACGACATGAGGGTGAGGAATTAATGACAGAATTTTCATTTTTGGGTGAACTAACCCTTTAAAGCATTTTCAGTTTATAAAGGTTTAAGTTTTAAAGTTTTTAAAAGGTACACTATGTAACTTTTGGCCCTCTAAAAAAAAAAAAAAGAACATTGTTTTGGTTGTGCTTCGACTGTGCGGATGAATATGGTTCTTTCTCATAACTAAAAAAAGGGAGAGAGAGATTATCTTTCTGCTCATAAAACATTTACTATAGTCTTAAAGGGATATAACTGGAAACGATCTCAAGCTGACTAGGCGTTACTGTAGCTTTACTCATTAATAGACATGCTACTTCCTTTAAAATAAATTCCAGCGCAGCACTACAACAACCATAATGAAATGAGCTTCACAATAGATAATGCTTTATAAACAAGCAATTTATGTGTTCAATAAAACACCTTACTCACCTGTTGAGTAATAAAAACGTCTCGGTTATGTATGTAACCCTCGTTCCCTGAAGGATGGAACGGAGACGTACGTTGGAACTGACCGACGTATTGGGGATCATTTTCAGAGACCAATCTACTTCGAGTGTATAAAAACGAGCCAATAACGTTGGCATGCGGTCCACGCACCACCCCGCAGCGCGGGTATAAATACGGAAGTGGAATACCGCATCCTCGCTTTTCCAACTGAGGAGCCGAAGAAGTGCTGTGCTTAGCGGAAGCGGACCTCTGCATGGAGACAGCCTTTCCCTTCTGCTGGCCTCCGTAACAGGCGAAGAGGTGCTCTGAGGTCCTAAAGATTTGAGTCCGGTCAACGTAAGCGCGGAGAGCGCGGACGGGAAACAGCAAAGCCAGGGCTGGGTCTGCCTCCTCCGAGGGCAGCGCTTGCAGGTTCACCACCTGGTCCCGGAAGGGAGTGGTGGGAACCTTGGGCACGTATCCGGGCCGGGGTCTCAGGATGACGTGAGTGCAGACCGAAAGTGTGTGCAGGTCCCCTACCCTTTTGATGGAGGCCAATGCAGTCAGGAGTATTGTCTTTACGGACAGAATTTTTAACTCTACAGACTGCAAAGGCTCAAAGGGAGGGCTCTGAAGTGCCCTGGGCACCAGAGTTAAATCCCAAGAGGTGGATTTAGCCTCCTTGCACCTCTGAGGAACCTGACGATTAGGTCGTGCTTCCCTAAGGACTTACCTTCAACTGCGTCGTGATACGCCGCTATTGCTGTGATGTACACTTTGAGGGTGGAGGGAGACAGCCTTCGCTCCAGCCCATCTTGCAGGAAAGAAAGCACGACACTAACCGAACACCTTCGGGGGTCTTCCCAGCGGGAAGAGCACCACTCAATGAACAGGTTCCACTTCAGAGCATAGAGGCGCCTAGTAGAGGGGGCTCTAGCAGAAGCGATGGTGTCTGCCACCGCTTGTGGCAGGCCACCTAGAACCTCCACGTCCCGTCCAGGGACCAGACATGGAGTTTCCAGAGATCTGGACGCGGGTGCCATAGAGTGCCCCGTCCCTGAGAAAGCAGGTCCTTCCTCAGGGGAATCGGCCAGGGAGGTGCTGTCGAGAGGAGTGTGAGTTCGGGGAACCAGGTCCGGTTGGGCCAGTAGGGCGTAACTAGCAAGACCTGCTCTTCGTCCTCCCTGACCTTGCACAGAGTCTGTGCGAGAAGGCTCACTGGGGGAAACGTATATTTGCGTAGGTCCCGGGGCCAGCTGTGCGCCAGTGCATCCGTGCCGAGGGTGCCCCCGGTCAGGGAACAGGGAACAGCTGGACGGTCCGGGGGTGGAGTCGCCACTCTCCCGGAGGTGTCGACTGACGAGAGAGCTCGTCGGCTGTCTGGTTCAGCGCACCAAGGATGTGAATGGCCCGAAGCGACCTCAGATGCTTCTGACTCCACAGGAGGAGATGGCGGGCGAGTTGCATCATGCGACGGGAGGGTAGACCACCCTGGCGGTTGATGTACGCAACGGCCGCGGACCAGTACGTGCTTGCTCTGAAGCGGCTTTTTGAGGCGGCTTAGGGCAATACGTACTGCTAGCAACTCCAGGCAATTGATATGCCAATGCAGCTGGGGCCCCGTCCACAGACCCGAGACTGCATGCCCGTTGTACGTGGCCCCCCCCGCCGGTGGATGAGGCATCCGTGAAGACCACAGCATGCCTGGACACTTGTTCTAAGGGCACTCCCGCCCGTAGAAACGAAGGGTCTGACCACGGGCTGAAGGTTTGGCGACAGTACGGAGTAACTGGGTCCCGGTACTTGTCGCTCTGCTACGCCTATCTCGGGACCCGCCCATGAAGCCAGTGCTGAAGCGGTCTCATATGAAGCAATCCGAGCGGCTTTACCGCGGCTGCAGATGCCATATGCCCCAGGAGCCTCTGAAAATATTTCAGTGTGACCGCCGTCCTGCTTTTGAACGTATTCAAGTAGTTCAACACTGACCGGACTCGCTCCTCTGTGAGGCGCGCAGTCTGGTTGACCGAGTCCAGCTCCATGCCGAGATAAGAGATCATCTGTGTGGGACAGAGTTTGCTCTTCTCTCGGTTGACCCGAAGGCCCAACAGGCTGAGGTGACGGAGCACCAGGTCCCTGTGTTCGGAACTGTTCCCGAGACTGGGCGAGTATGAGCCAGTTGTTGAGATAGTTGAGGATGCAAAACGCCGCGTTCTCTGAGCGGAACAATGGCTGCCTCTGTGACTTTCGTGACGACACAAGGCGACAGGTACAGCCCGAAGGGCAAGTCTTTGTACTGATATGCCCTCCCCTCGAACGCAAAGCGTAGGAACGGTCTGTGTCGAAGAAGGATAGAGACATGAAAGTACACGTCCTTCAGGTCGATCGCTGCAAACCAATCTCGGGGACGGATGCATTCGAAAATGCGTTTCTGCGTTAACATCCTGAACGGAAGCTTGTGCAGGGCCCGATTCAGGACACGCAGGTCCAAGATTGGTCGTAACCCACCCCCTTTCTTGGGTACAATGAAGTAGGGGCTGTAGAACCCCGACCTCATATCGGCTGGAGGAACCGGCTCGACCGCGTCCTTCGCCAGTAGGACATCGATCTCTGACTGCAAGACGTGGGCATCGCTGCTCCGCACGGAGGTGAGGAGGATGCCCCTGTACTTGGGGGGCCGGTACGCGAACTGAATCACGTAGCCGAGTCTGATAGTACGGATGAGCGTACACCATCTCCCTCCAAACAGACCCATCCGTCCCTGGGCTGCCCGTCTCAGGGCCGCTTACCCTTCCGTTTACCGGCCGACTTCGCGGGACCCTGAGCGGGTTGGGCGGCACCCTTGCATCCGGCGCCCTGCTTCCCGGGTGGAGGCTGCTGCTTGGGCTTGGCAGGGGCGGAGGCAGACGCAGGGGGACGCCCTCGGCGACGAGCAGGCGGAGGCACTGCAGCCAGCGACGGGGTGGAGGCAGCAGCTGGTCGCCGGGGCAGAATATTTTTGATCGCCTCCGTCTGCTTCTGGGCCACCGAGAACTGCTGGGCGAAGCTCTCGATGGCGTCGCCAAAGAGGCCGGCCTGACAGACAGGGGCGTCGAAGAACCGAACAGGTGGCATTCCTGGACCACCAGAGTGGACATCGCCCGACCCAGGGAGCGCGCAGTGACTTTCGTCGCCCGAAGGGCGAGGTCTGGCGCTAAGCGCGCAGTTCCTGCATAACGCCTGGGTCGGAACTACCCTCGTGCAGATCCTTTAGCGCTTTGGCCAGGTAGACCTGCAGGAGCGCCATGGCATGCAGAGATGACGCAGCTTCCCCGCAGGCTGTGTAAGCCTTGCCCGTTAGGTTGGACGAGAACTTACACCCCCGGGAGGGAAGACGTGGGTTAGCCCGCCAGTCCGCAGCGGCCCTGGGACACAGTTGCATCGCCACGGACCGCTCGACTGGGGGAATCCCCATGTATCCCTTAGCCGCGCCACCATCGAGGGTAGTGAGGACGGAGGAGTCACTAGATGGGTTTCTGGCGCTATAGGGCGCCGTCCACGACTTCGTGAGCTCCTGATGCACTTCCGGAAAGAATGGTACCGGGGCGGGGCACTGAGAACCAGCACGGGCCGTCCCGAGAAACCAATCGTCCAGCCGCGAGGGTTCGGGACACGGTGGAGGGTTCCACTCGAGCCCGACACTCGCGCCGGCCCAGGAAAGCATAGCCGTAAGTTCTGGATCTGACTCGGGCAACGCTACCACACCCGAAGGGGGCAACGCAGCCGAATCCTCATCTCCAGAGCCCATTAGCTCGTCCTCCGATGCAGCTATCGAGATCAGATCCTCAGCCGGAGCCCCGAAAGAGACGGCCGGCCCCCCATGGGAAGGACCGGGCCACTCTTCCAGAAGCTCCACCGGCGCAGGGGAGGGGGGAGGGGCCCAAGGGGCTTGTTGGCCCGTCGGGGAAGCCCTCACAGTCACCCTCAGGTCTCCACCAAAGGCATCAGCCAAAGTAGCAGCCCTCTGCTTTGCAGCGGGAGGACCACTAGATCGGGGGATGCGCAATGGGACTCCACCCCTTCTGAGGTATTCGAGCCTAGACCGTAGAACTGCGATGGTCATGTTCCCGCAGTGGGAACATGAGTCATTCACGAACGCTGCCTCAGCGTGCTGAACGCCAAAACACATGAGACAGCGATCATGACCGTCAACTGGGGACAGAAAATGACGGCATCCAGAAACATGGTTTGAATGACATCTTGAAAAAGACGCAGGGTCAAACCGTGTTGCTCTTTTAGGAAGGGAAATGCTCTTTTAGGAGTGCTGAGGCACTCAGGGAGATGGCCGCGGCTCACAGCGGTCTGATAATGCAAGCCCTCGTGTGAGCACTCAACAAACTGAATCGCACCTTCACGCCAGCACCAGGTAAGAGAGCGATCTTCCTCAAAGGCTCGTAGCAAAAACACTCTTCGTAGAAACAGCTTGAACTGCAAACCGTTCGGCTCCGAAGTTGAAAGCGAGGATGCGGTATTCCACTTCCGTATTTATACCCGCGCTGCGGGGCGGTGCGTGGACCGCATGCCAACGTTATTGGCTCGTTTTTATACACTCGAAGTAGATTTGTCTCTGAAAATTATCCCCAATTCGTCGGTCAGTTCTGTCGTACGTCGAATGTGACCGACTGAAAGGGAACACCATCTCTGTCGCTTTTACAACATTTCAAATCCCTCAGTTCTCTCCATCTCTGAAAAGCCAAGCTAATAGGGTTGGGTATCGTTTGGGTTTTTTACAATACCGGTGCCAAACCGATACTTTTAAAACAGTACCAGTGCCTAAACGGTGCCTGAACCGATACTACAAAAAAAGAGCTACAAAATGACGGTGGATGACATTAAAGAATGGCTTTTTTTTTTTTTTATTCTTAAAATTGAACAATTTATTAAAAGTTTAAAGTATACTTAAATATATAAATATAAATAGATACAAAACACAATTTACTTAAATTCACAGTAAAACCTAAGCCACCTAACCCAACTGCAATAGGCCTAATTTAACACTAAATAACAGTTACAGTACTAATAACAGCAAAGTAGTCGGTATTCTTGCTCTGCTACAAACCAGCTTCAAGGTTCAGCTTTATTTTGCAGAAATATGACCATATCACGTAATTTATCGACGTCTCACGAAATACATGAAAGTCAGTGACCGGTGAACTGGGAGAAGAATAGAGTAAACTATATAGTTACTATATACTGTATATCTGATATAAATAAGACACGTAGTCAAATTATAACTGAAAAAGGATTGTTATTGCCGCTTCCATAGACATCAGTGTGTATTTTTTGCTAGTACTTATGTGCATTTAAATGTCTGGAACCTAAAATAAACATTATGTGGTTGAAAACACAGAATAGTTGATACTGACCAGCGCTGAGGGCGTCTGTCTCTGGCTCAGCGCCAGCCAAAGCGCGAAAGCACGTTTGAATTTAAGTGGCACCGAAATGAGGCACCGAAATCTGCGTTCTGATTTGGTCCGGTTACATAGGTACCGGTGCCATATTGTCACCGGGTTTCGGTACCCAACCCTACAAGCTAATGTTGATTCTTGTTTTATTACGAGCTCTGTCTTGTTCTCTTTTCTCCAGCAGACTCTCCTCTGCTCTGCGTTTGTTTAAAACGGGTGATTCTCCAGAAGTTGGAGATTTAGCGGCTCCATGTCAACCTTTCCCACTCGTTGTGACAACTAACCTCTGACCTCCCACACCAGACACGCGTCAAAGCAGCCGGTGCTACTTTACTGTATTTAGGGATATTTAGGGATATGTACACAATATTCTGCGAAAACCATCCTGACAGGTCTAAAATATAAACACTTATGATAGGCTTACCATAGTGAATCAGGGCAGGACAAAAACACATCTCAACATCTCATATATCAGCATTACCATCAGCCAACCAGATGTCCAGATACATCTACGGAAAACCCATAACTGTGAAGCCCTAATCATAAGCAATGTTATCTTGATGACCACCACGATCGTCATGAGAGATCAGGTTAGATTATAGCCAAAGCAATAACCACATATCGTCCTACGCTCTTTCCACCAGGAGAGGATAAAAAGACTCTGAGCCACAGCCAAGTGTGTGTGATGGTTTAGCAAGCCTGTCATAATGTTCACAGCGCTGTGAGGCAGAGGATCTGGATGGGGAACATGTCACACACACCAATAAAGCAGATTAAACTGTGTATGTGCACAGTCTGCGCTATAAATACCCAACAATATATCTGTGCATGCTCTGTGCTCTCATTGTTCAGTGTCAAATATCAGATAATATATTTGCTTCCATTCCTACCAGCACTTTTCATGCATCAAAATCCAACTCATTTTGTCTTGATTAATTAAACCAAGCTTCAACGGGACAGACAGGAATGGGCACAATAGGATGTCATGGGAATACTTTGGTGTTTCTAAATCACCTTTAATAGCACAGAGACCGCTCTCAGACTTAAAATAGCCCAAAAGCTGGTGTGTGTTTACATTTGTTGGAGAACGCCGCATTTTGAGCCATCTGTTCCATAAAACATTGTCAGTTTCACACAAACACATTCAGTCAGGTAAAATAGCAGGCACACGCTGCCATTCTCACACCCTCTCCTGGGCTCTGAATCCCAGAGTAGACGTCTTCCACTATTTCTGAAAGGTGATAATAGGCAGAGCATTGTTTTTTTGCTCTTTTACAATTGACTCTCATATCTGATGCAACATAGCGGTAAAAACAGAAGCTCACAAATGTCAGTCTAATGAACATGCAAGCTCAGAGCAGGGAGTAGGAGGTTAATGATTTCAGCCAAACTGACAAGTGGAAAGCCATTAAACAATAAAGAGCAATAAGACAAACTGACTTTGAGATCTGTGTCATGTATCTGTGGCTGAGGAATACACACATAAACACAAATACACACGCACAGATACCGACAAGCTGATGATTATATGTCATGATATTTTCTGGATGGATGGAAGGAAATACTTATCAAATATATAATAAATATTAAATAAAATATTAAATGTTTTGATGGATGGATGGATGGATGGAAGGAAATACTTATCAAATATATAATAATTATTAAATAAAATATTAAATGTTTTGATAGCTAGATGGATGGATGGATAGATGGATAGATAGAAATACTTATCAAATATATAATAAATATTAAATAAAATATTAAATGTTTTGATGGATGGATGGATGGATGGATGGAAGGAAGTACTTATCAAATATATAATAAATATTAAATAAAATATTAAATGTTTTGATGGATGGATGGATGGATGGAAGGAAGTACTTATCAAATATATAATAAATATTAAATAAAATATTAAATGTTTTGATAGCTAGATGGATGGATGGATAGATAGAAATACTTATAAAATATATAATAAATATTTAATAAAATATTAAATGTTTTGATGGATGGATGATTGATAGAAATACTTATCAAATATATAATTAACACTGAATAAAATATTAAGATGATGGATGGATGGATGGATGGATGGACGGATGGATGGAAATACTTCAAATATATAATAAATATTAAATAAAATATTAAATGTTTTGGATGGATGGATGGATGGTCGATAGATAGAAATACTTATCAAATATATAATTAATATTAAATAAAATATTAAATGTTTTGAAAGATAGATGGATGGATGGATAGATGGATGGATGGATGGATGGATGGATGATAGATAGAAATACTTATCAAATATATAATTAATATTAAATAAAATATTAAATGTTTTTGATGGATGGATGGATCGATGGATGGAAATACTTATCAAATATATAATATATATTAAATACAAAAAAAATTCTAAATTATTTGATTAGATAGATGGATGGATGGATGGAACAATTAAATATCCGTTAACTACTGAAACAAATTTAAAAAATGAATAATATCAGCTGATAACTGATATGATACACTGTGTATCCCTGCACACACACTTACTCTTACAAGAAACGTCTCACCTATATATGCCAAACGACATTTCTGTGGCACCGCCACGCTGCCTCCAACATGGTAGAACCTACGGGCCAAAAGAGACGCCACGTTGGCCATGGCCGAGCGCTCTGACGTCACGAAAAAGGGTCCCGTGCCATTGAAACAAAAAAGTGACCGCTCAAAACTGAGTGTCATCCTTAAAGTACTCTCTCTTGCTCACTTCCCTTAAGACTGCGAGCCGAGATCTCTCTCCACATCTAACGCCCACTTCTTTACCCAGAACCCCTCACTCCACCCTCTCTTTGGTCATCTATCTTCTATCCCGCCAGCTATTCACACGGAGCCTTTGAACCTTTGTGACAGTAAAAAGCAGTTCCGCGCAGGGATTTACACAGAATGGCTAATGTATTGTTGTGGGGAAAACGTGCATGATGGTGAGGCTTTGAACAGATGTGTTTTTGTCCTAGAAGGTCAAAGTGAGCAGCATAAGTAATAGAGATGGAAGAGAAAGCAGATAATATTAATGGTATGACATAACACGAGTACAACCGAGTGTGATCCCACAAAATCCGATGGGTCTTTTTGTACTCAGACGGACATTAGTGTTTATAGGGCACATAAAAACCATTGCAGCATAAGTCAATGCAGGTAGAGAAAGATGTAGCATTAGACAGATCTAAAGTGAGCTCTTTGAAAAGCCTAAGAGGAGGGATTTAACTTCCAAACATTGGTGGATCTCTCTGAGGTCCAATGCCGTGAATTGAGCATGAGAGCAGAACTGGAGGAGAAGCCACTAATTTATTGAAAACTCCTCCACTCCTCATGATATCAGCTGAACATCCACTATAAATCATTCAGTCTCATAAGTTGCAATATGAATGCATTTCTCCGACGTCTTCACATCTCAAAGCCCTCGTTTCTCTCACTCTTCTTCCTCTCTTTTGTGCTGCACATGCTAGAGTGAAGATGAATTCATCCAGATATGAAATTGTATTAACCGTTGCTCTGCTTTTTGACCTGTGTGTCCTGACCGCTGGTCAGATGCAGGAATATATCAGACGCAGCAGGATGAAGGCCTGTTATGTGGCATTTCAACTCTCTTGACTCCAAAGACTCTTTCGAGGTTAGAAAAGGGGAAAGATTAAATGGACATTTTTTTTTGCAGGAGAATCTGGGTTCCCTTTCAGTCGGTCACGTTCGACGTACGTCGGAACTGACCGACGAATTGGGATCTGTTTTCAGAGACCAATCTACTTCGAGTGATTAAAAACGAGCCAATGGACATTGGCATGCGGTTCACGCATTCCACGCACTGCCCTGCAGCGCGGGTATAAATACGGAAGTGGAATACCGCACCATTGCTTTTTAACTTCGGAGCCGAACGGTTTGCTGTATCAAGCTGTTTCTACGAAGAGTGTTTAGACGAGTCTTGAGGAGGATCGCTCTCTTATCTGGGTGCTGGTGTGACGGCGCGAGTGGCCGCTGCAACATACACTTGTTCCTGTGTTGGTTGGCTGGGCGTTTCCGTTCTTGAGTGCTCACACGCAGGCTTGCAATCGGACTGCTGTGATCCGCGGCCATCTCCCTGTGTGCTTCAGCACTTCTAAAAGAGCATTTCCTTCTAAAAGAGCAACACAGTTTGACCCTGCGTCTTTTTCAAGATGTCATTCAAATTGTGTGTTTCTGGATGCGCTTGTTTCCTGTCCTCATTTGACGGCCACGATCTCTCTCGCATATAAACGTGAGATTGCGCTCGTGGGTGATCCATGTTCTCTCAGGAGAACGTGATCACGTCGGCGCGTTGTTCGTCTTACCTTTCTCGTAAAGGCTTGAGCGTTCAGCGCGCCGTGTGCCGTCGAGCGCCTGCTGACAGCGGGGGTTGTCATGGCAACCCAGCGCGTCACTCGGCGCTCTAGATGCGCGGTCAAGACTATGAAACCTCAAACGGGGTTGAGTCCCTTCGCCTATTCCCCGATCTAGTTTTTTCTGGTGCACCAGAAAAGGGCTACTTCGGCTAATAAGCCTTGGTGACCTGAGGATTACAGTGGGGCTTCCCCGCCGGGTACATCTCCTCGGGCCCCCACTCCTCTATCGCATCACGAGCGTGCTGAGACTTTGTTCGTGGGTGGTTCATGTTCTCTCATGAGAACATGCCACGTTGGTGCGTTGTTCATCTTGCCTCTTTCATAGGGGCTTGAGTGTTCAGTGCGCCGTGTGCCGTCGGCCTGACGACCACGCTCACTGTCTCACATGCCTGCTGGAAGCTTACAGATGGGATTGCTGGCCAGCATTTCATTTGGGGCTCTGGCAGAGGACAGATGTCAATTGCTGAATCGGAGAGAGGGCTGTTATGCGCTGGAAATGATAATGCTGAGTTTCACACTATAATAGTGTTTGCTCATGCTGAATCAGATTCAGAGCTGACAGCCATGCTTTCCTGGGTGGCTGAGGTGTAGTGCAACGCGTAAATCGCCTTGCATGCCCCTGTGTCTTTTTTTTCCCGGATGTGCATCGGAAAAATTTAGCAGTGTGGAACTATTTGTTGTCAAAATATGGAACGCCAAAAGGGCCATAATCTGTACAAAGTTTTCCCTCTCTCACTATCCTCTGTCCTGCATGCACGAGGGTAGTCCCGACCCAGGGGTTATGCAGGAACTGCGTGCGGTGATGGACCTCGCTCTCTGGGTGACGGAAGTCACTGCACACTCCTTGGGTCAGGCGATGTCCACACTAGTGGTCCAGGAATGTCACCTGGGGCTAAACCTGGCAGATATGCGTGAGCCCGACAAAGTGCGGTTCCTCAACGCCCCTGTCTGTCAGGCTGGCCTCTTCGGCGACGCCATCAAGAACTTCGCCCAGCAGTTCTTGGTGGCCCAGAAGCAGACGGAGGTGGTTTAAAAAACTTCCTGCCCCGACGACCAGCTGCTGCCTCCACCCAGTCGTCGGCCGCAGCGCCTCCGCCTGCTTGTCGCCGAGGGTGTCCCCCTGCGTCTGCCTCCGCCCCTGCTAAGCCAAGCAGCAGCCTCCACCCAGGCAGCAGGTGGCTGGGCGCAAGGGAGGCGCCCAACCTGTCCAGGTTCCCGTGAGTCCCCTGCAAGGGCAAGCGGCCCTGAAACGGGCAGCCCAGTGAAAAGGGGATCTGCTCCCTGGGAGACGGTGTCTGCACCCCTCCCTCCCCCGGAGGAGGACCGGGGGGAGAATATTTTTCAGTTTCAGTCCTGCCGCTGGCTCTCCGGAGTCCAGCGGTACCCACATTCTCAGAGCAGTTTCCTCCCTCCCTGTGCCCCAAGAGGGCCAGGTTGGCAGTGTGCGACGCCCCCGGGCCTTGCCACTCCTTTCCTCCCCTCTCCCCTTCGCCAGGGGGCAGCAGTGCAGCAGCACTCTGCCCCACCTTGAAGTACTCAGACAACACTCCGGGCCGCCTCCGGGCCTCCCGAGTCGGGTCTGCGTACTCCACTTCGCTGGTGGTGCGTCTGTGGTGCCGTTGGTCCCGCTTGTTCGGTCTCTGGGGGCCTGGCTAGGTCTCCCCAGGCCGTCTCGCTGGCTCATCCGTACCATCAGACTCGGCTACGCGATTCAGTTTGCGCGCCGGCTGCCCAAGTACAGGGGCATTCTCTTCACCACCGTGCAGAGCTGCGATGCCCATGTCTTGCGGTCGGAGATCGATGCCGGTTCCTCCTGCCGATATGAGGTCGGGGTTCTACAGCCCCTACTTCATTGTACCCAAGAAAGGTGGTGGGTAAAGACCAATCCTGGACCTGCGCATTCTGAATCGGGCCCTGCACAAGCTCCCGTTCAAAATGTTAACGCAGAAACGCATTTTCGAATGCATCCGTCCCCGAGATTGGTTCGCAGCGATCGACCTGAAGGAAGCGTACTTTCATGTCTCCATTCTCCCTCAACACAGACCGTTCCTGCGCTTTGCGTTCGAGGGGAGGGCATATCAGTACAAAGTCTTGCCCTTCGGGCTGTCCCTGTCGCCTCGCGTCTTCACGAAAGTAGCGGAGGCAGCCATTGTTCCGCTCAGAGAACGCGGCGTTCGGATTCTCAGCTATCTCGACGACTGGCTCATATTGGCCCAGTCCCGGGATCAGTTGTGCGAACACAGGGACCTGGTGCTCCGTCACCTCAGCCTGTTGGGCCTTCGGGTCAACCGAGACAAGAGCAAACTCTGTCCCACACAGAGGATCTCTTGTCTCGGTATGGAGCTGGATTTGGTCAACCGGACGGCGCGCCTCACAGAGGAGCGAGTCCGGTCAGTGTTGAACTGCTTGAATACATTCAAAGGCAGGACAGCGGTCCCACTGAAATTTTTTCAGAGGCTCCTGGGGCACATGGCATCTGCAGCCGCAGCAACGCCACTCGGATTGCTTCATATGAGACCGCTTCAACGCTGGCTTCACGACTGAGTCCCGAGATGGGCGTGGCAGAGCGGCAAGTACCGGGTCTCAGTTACTTCTTACTGTCGCCAAACCTTCAACCCCTGGGCGGACCCTTCGTTTCTACGGGCGGGAGTGTCCTTAGAACAGGTGTCCAGGCATGCTGTGGTCTTCACGGATGCCTCATCCACGGGCTGGGGGGCCACGTACAATGGGCACACAGTTTCGGGTCTGTGGACGGGGCCCCAACTGCGTTGGCACATCAATTGCCTAGAGTTATTGGCAGTACGTCTCGCCCTGGGTCGCCTCAAAAAGCCGCTACAGGGCAAGCACGTGCTGGTCCGTATGGACAGCACTGCGGCCGTTGCGTACATCAACCGTCAGGGTGGTCTACGCTCCCGTTGCATGCTCCAACTCGCCCGCCATCTCCTCCTGTGGAGTCAGAAGCGTCTGAGGTCGCTTCGGGCCATTCACATCCCAGGTGCGCTGAACCAGACAGCCGACAAGCTCTCTCGTCAGTCGACACCTCCGGGAGAGAGTCGACACCTCCGGGAGAGAGTCGACACCTCCGGGAGAGTGGCGAGTCGACACCTCCGGGAGAGTGGCGAGTCGACACCTCCGGGAGAGTGGCGACTCCACCCCCGGAGCGTCCAGCTGATATGGGACCTCTTCGGAGCCGCGCAGGTAGACCTGTTTGCCTCTCCGGACTCGACCCATTGCCAGTTGTACTATTCCCTGACCGGGGGCACCCTCGGCACGGATGCACTGGTGCACAGCTGGCCCCGGGACCTACGCAAATATGCGTTTCCCCCAGTGAGCCTTCTCGCACAGACACTGTGCAAGGTCAGGGAGGACGAGGAGCAGGTCTTGTTAGTTGCGCCCTACTGGCCCAACCGGACTTGGTTCTCCGAACTCACACTCCTCGCGACAGCCCCTCCCTGGCTGATCCCCCTGAGGAAGGACCTACTTTCTCAGGGGCGGGGCACTCTATGGCACCCGCGTCCAGACCTCTGGAAACTCCATGTCTGGTCCCTGGACGGGACGCGGAGGTTCTAGATGGCCTGCCACAAGCAGTGGTAGACACCATCACTTCTGCTAGAGCCCCCTCTACGAGGTGCCTCTACACGTTGAAGTGGAACCTGTTCGTTGAGTGGTGTTCTTCCCGCCGGGAAGACCCCCGAAGGTGTTCGATTTAATGTCGTGCTTTCTTTCCTTCAGGATGGGCTGGAGCGAAGGCTGTCTCCCTCCACCCTCAAAGTGTACGTCACCGCAATAGCGGCGTATCACGATGCAGTGGAAGGTAAGTCCTTAGGGAAGCATGACTTAATCGTCAGGTTCCTCAGAGGTGCGAGGAGACTGAATCCTCCTCGTCCAACCTCGGTACCCTCTTGGGACCTAGCCCTGGTGCTCCGCAGCGTACCATCTCCACGAGACGGGCACGCTTTCCCAGCGTTATCCAATAGTTATACTGAGTGGTTCTTGCAGGAACAGCAGTGACTGACCTTCCCTGCCGGGAGCCCTGACTCCCACTTCAACATAGGTGTGGTCCAGTGAGCTCAGGCAGGGTGCTGGAAGGGCCAGCATCCCTGGCGTGTTGGTAGGGATCCCAATTCGTCGGTCAGTTCCGACGTACGTCGAACGTGACCGACTGAAAGGGAACGTCTCGGCTACGTATGTAACCCTCGTTCCCTGAAGGAGGGAACGTACGTCCCGTCGCCAGGTGCTGTGCTTCAGCTGAAGGCCGAGTCACTCGTCTCGGCTCCTCAGTTGAAAAGCAATGATGCGGTATTCCACTTCCGTATTTATACCCGCGCTGCGGGGCGGTGCGTGGAATGCGTGAACCGCATGCCAGTGTCCATTGGCTCGTTTTTAATCGCTCGAAGTAGATTGGTCTCTGAAAACAGATCCCAATTCGTCGGTCAGTTCCGACGTACGTCTCCGTTCCCTCCTTCAGGGAACGAGGGTTACATATGTAACCGAGACGTTTTCCACTCTCCATCTTCTGTGAATAAGCAGACTGTTGGGTCTCTCTGCGTATGAATTTAAAAAACTGGTTGTTTGACAAGAGAAACATTACACAGAACACTATTAAATTATTCAAAATTGTACAACTTTGCTATTAAAGGGATAGATTACCCAAAAAAGAAAATTCTGTCTCGAAAACTTTGACTGTGAGATCCGACCAAAATATAAAGTAGGTCATGACATGGATTTTTTCTTTTGGTAATACAGTGGGGAGAACAAGTATTTGATACACTGCCGATTTTGCAGGTTTGCCCACTTACAAAGCATGAAGAAGTCTGTAATTTTTATCATAGGTACTCTTCAACTGTGAGTGACGGAATCTAAAACAAAAATCCAGAAAATCACATTGTATGATTTTTAAGTAAATAATTTGCATTTTATTGCATGACATAAGTATTTGATACATCAGAAAAGCAGAACTTAATATTTGGTACAGAAACCTTTGTTTGCAATTACAGAGATCATACGTTTCCTGTAGTTCTTGACCAGGTTTGCACACACTGCAGCAGGGATTTTGGCCCACTCCTCCATACAGACCTTCTCCAGATCCTTCAGGTTTTGGGGCTGTCGCAGGGCAATACGGACTTTCAGCTCCCTCCAAAGATTTTCTATTGGGTTCAGGTCTGGAGACTGACTAGGCCACTCCAGGACCTTGAGATGCTTCTTACGAAGCCACTCCTTAGTTGCCCTGGCTGTGTGTTTCGGGTCGTTGTTATGCTGGAAGACCCAGCCACGACCCATCTTCAATGCTCTTACTGAGGGAAGGAGGTTGTTGGCCAAAATCTCACGATACATGGCCCCATCCATCCTCCCCTCAATACGGTGCAGTCGTCCTGTCCCCATTGCAGAAAAGCATCCTCAAAGAATGATGTTTCCACCTCCATGCTTCACGGTTGGGATGGTGTTCTTGGGGTTGTACTTATCCTTCTTCTTCCTCCAAACATGGCGAGTGGAGTTTAAACCAAAAAGCTCTATTTTTGTCTCATCAGACCACATGACCTTCTCCCATTCCTCCTCTGGATCATTCAGATGGTCATTGGCAAACTTCAGACGGGCCTGGACATGCGCTGGCTTGAGCAGGGGGACCTTGCGTGCGCTGCAGGATTTTAATCCATGACGGCGTAGTGTGTTACTAATGGTTTTCTTTGAGACTGTGGTCCCAGCTCTCTTCAGGTCATTGACCAGGTCCTGCCGTGTAGTTCTGGGCTGATCCCTCACCTTCCTCATGATCATTGATGCCCCACGAGGTGAGATCTTGCATGGTGCCCCAGACCGAGAGCGATTGACCGTCATCTTGAACTTCTTCCATTTTCTAATAATTGCGTCAACAGTTGTTGCGTTCTCACCAAGCTGCTTGCCTATTGTCCTGTAGCCCATCCCAGCCTTGTGCAGGTCTACAATTTTATCCCTGATGTCCTTACACAGCTCTCTGGTCTTGGCCATTGTGGAGAGGTTGGAGTCTGTTTGATTGAGTGTGTGGACAGGTGTCTTTTATACGGGTAACGAGTTCAAACAGGTGCAGTTAATACAGGTAATGAGTGGAGAAAAGGAGGGCTTCTTAAAGAAAAACTAACAGGTCTGTGAGAGCCGGAATTCTTACTGGTTGGTAGGTGATCAAATACTTATGTCATGCAATAAAATGCAAATTAATTATTTAAAAATCATACAATGTGATTTTCTGGATTTCTGTTTTAGATTCCGTCTCTCACAGTTGAAGTGTACCTATGATAAAAATTACAGACTTATACATGCTTTGTAAGTGGGCAAACTTGCAAAATCGGCAGTGTATCAAATACTTGTTCTCCCCACTGTACATGCTTTGCACAAAAACAAAATAAAAACAAATATATATGCCGAAAAAAGATTATTTTCAATCCTAATTCTGACCTTCTGTCTGCTTTTAACGCTTTTAAGGGGTGGCTCTTTTAAGGCTTGTCAGTAAACAAAGACTGTCAGGTCAAGTCACCTTTATTTATATAGAGCTTTTTACAATACAGATAGGTTTACAGTGATAACAGGAAAATACTGCAATACTGTTATGATTGGCTAACGTCATTGCACAGTAAAGAGTATCAACGCCCACCCGCTATTGCACGCGAGTAAGTGTTTTAAAATGTCATCCATAAAAAAAAATTATTTACAGACAAAGCATGATGAAATAATTTACTTCTGGTTGGCTGCTTTATCTTCCAACAAAAGTTTCTTTGCAATTTCTCTATGACACTGTGCCTCGTTTACAATAGCAATCCGCAATCAAATGCTCCGAACAAACATATAATCCTCCAACACGATCCTGGACGGCATTAAAATAAACCATTCACTTGTTTCTGACGCTGGGATTTTCTGAAGTCTGTACAGAGACACAAACGAACTGTCTAAACTTGACGCATCAAAGCGAACATTCTTTCACTCTTCCATTTGTCCTGTTGTCAGCAGACTCAAGTGTGTGCAGTATGTCAGAAACTGAACACACATCTGTATACTGTATCAGTGTAGACAGCGTCAGTGATTATAATGGGATCTATTTGCTTTTGACGCGACGCTCACATCCAGTGTAGGCAAATGTCAGCCATTAAAGGGGACCTATTATGCAAAATTCACTTTTACATGGTGTTTGAACATAAATGTGACCCTGGACCACAAAACCAGTCATAAGGGTCAATTTTTTGAAACTGAGATTTATATGTCATTTGAAAGCTGAATAAACAAGCTTTCCATTGATGTATGGTTTGTTAGGATAGGACCGAGATACAACTATTTGAAAATCTGGAATCTGAGGGTGCAAAAAAAATCTAAATATTGCGAAAACTGCCTTTAAAGTTGTCCAAATAAAGTCCTTAGCCATGCATATTACTACTAAAAATATATTTTTTATATATTTACAGTAGGATATTTACAAAATATCTTCATGGAACATGATCTTTACTTAATATCCTAATGATTTTTGGCATTAAAGAAAAATCGATAATTTTGACCCATACAATGTATTGTTGACTATTGCCACAAATATACCCGTGCGACTTATGACTGGTTTTGTGCTCCAGGGTCACAAATGTGTTGGCAGTGTGTGTACACAACCACCCTATAATGATAAAAATCCACCCATTCCTCTTTTTTTAATCCCCATAAATCATAAGCAGTGTCTCAGAACAAGCCGTTTACAGATTCTAGCAATGTGACTGACATTGCACAGGCCCCGCCCACGACTGCTGACAGACTCCGCCTTGCATAGACCCCGCCCTCAGTGAGCTGTACACAGTCCGCCATGTTTATCTCCTCGCCAGAGCATTTAACAGCAGCATTCAAGTAAGAAATGTATTCTTATTAAAGCTACTAAAGTTATTCAGTCAAGAAAGATTTTCTGTTTTTCTTTTGTTTGATTCATATTAACAGCGTATACTGTATATTACGCTGCTTTCACTTTAATACACAGATCTAATCTATACATGTGATTTCTTTACTGGCTGTTTACGTTCACAGAGATAACTGACTGTGTTTATGTGAACTTTGTTTTTGACATACATTTTTTTTGTATTTGACCGTTTAAGCACAAGAAGACGTGAAAGAGAACTTAGTTTAATGCTCACGGGACGCTCCGTCTAACATCCAGCTTTCTGTGCGCGTGCTTCGGGTGTGTGTGCTCAGAAAACCATATAATCAGACGTTTAGACTGATATGGCTTTAGTCATTTAATCATTATGATAATCAAAACAAAACAGATTTTTTAGTTTTTGGCAGAGTATTCCAAGGCACAAGCTGTAAAGGCTCCGCCCTCTTCTGGATGGGGGGGCGGAGCAGCAGCTCATTTGCATTTAAAGATACATGCATGAAAAGAGCATGTTTTTCCTTTCCATTAAAAAAATGTGCATTTACAACATGGTATAATAAATTATCTTTGGGGTATTTTGAGCTGAAACTTCACAGACACTTTTGGCACTTTTATTGTGCTTTTTATGATTTTGGAGCTTGGAGCACTTCCATTTTTTTTTCAATTATATTTTAAAAAGCAAAAAGTCACCTTCTCTGTTCCATGGAAGAAGGAAAGTCAAGTGGGAGAGAAAATGACAATGAAAACAAAATTCATTTTTGGGTGAACTATGCTTTTAACAGCAGTGTGCTCTTTTTATGCAAGTCTGCACTGCCAAATATCACATTCTAGACAGATATTTATTTTATTTTATTATTAATCTGAAAACCTGTCAGGGTAAGCTGGAGGTACATCTTGTGGGAGTATATGGGAACTAATTAAAGAGCAATGATAGCACCCTTGTGGACACTATTGGAAACTGGCTCCCTGCAGAGCTCCCTTGAGAGAAGGCAGATCTCCAACATCCATGCACCAAATGGTGGATCCAAACAAAGGAAATAACCACTTATCGCATCTTCTCTGTCTTAATTAGAAACAATGCTGATATTACTGCCGTTCTGCACCACCACACTTTCAACAGGAACCCCACTGAGCCCCCACAATCCATCAGAGCAAAAATAACTGCAGAATCTTAATATATTCATGACTGCTGCTCTGACAGCATTCCCTAGTATTGACATCAAAGAAGCACTGTTAGGCAGGCTGGTGTTAGGGGAGATGCTCAGGAAGGTATTGAGCCAATTGGGGAAGCCCCTCCCCTTTGCCATTTCCCTTTAACCAGCACAAGGATGGAGCAGAGCTGATAGGGATATCTCACAGAACAGAAACGAGTACCCCTGTGAACTGTCTAATCTCCTCCACTTCAGAAAGAATGGCCATGGAGACATTGAATGGAAATTTACCTCCAGCTTGGCTCTAATGGTGCTTGTTGTGCAACTGAACCCTATTAGGTTATACAGAGTGGGAGGCCAATGGCTACATTCAACATCAAAATGAAAAACCATGTCCATTATCTTGAACTCGCTACTGGCTTACTTAAAACAGCAATGGGGCTACTGCACATCCCAAAAACAACCTCTTAGTGTACCTTTATTATACCAAGTTAATGGATAATTAAAGGTGCAGTAAGTGTGCTGTTGAAAGTGGATCATGATGTGGGAGAAGACAGAGTGAGCAATCAGCAGTAGGGGGCGTGTCCACTCATGATGGGGGAGGAGAGAGAGTGAGCAATCAGCAGTAGGGGGCGTGTCCATTCATGATGGGGGAGGAGAGAGAGTGAGCCAATCAGCAGTAGGGGGCGTGTCCTATCATAATGGGGGAGGAGAGAGAGTGAGCCAATCAGCAGTAGGGGGTGTGTTCATTAATGATGGGGGAGGAGAGAGAGTGAGCCAATCAGCAGTAGGGGGCGTGTTCATTAATGATGGGGGAGGAGAGAGAGTGAGCCAATCAGCAGTAGGGGGCGTGTTCATTAATGATGGGGGAGGAGAGAGAGTGGGCCAATCAGCAGTAGGGGGTGTGTCCACTCATCAGGGGGGAGGAGAGAGAGTAAGCAAGAGGGAGATTTGATGAAAGACTGTAGAAAGAGAGATGGCTGAGAGACATTACAAAAGAGAAAAGGAATCAGAGAAATATCACTGGTTATGATCAGGCAAGAGCTTTAGGTCCAGCGTTAATATTAGAAAAGCTTTCCAGCGCTGGACAGACCTAAACGGGAAGGCCTGAAAACAGAGGTTGTGTTGTTTTTGCTCCGTATGTGAGTAACAATGGTTTTGTTGCGTTTCAAAGAAACCAATGCTGTTAGCTGTAGTAACAGGACAGTTTTGAGCATCATTGTTTGTCTGGAGTTGCTGGCGACTAACAAACAACTCTTGCTGGTATATACTCTTGTGTACTGTATGTTTATTTTTTGTTCATTCATCATCTTCGCTTTATTTTTTGCAAAGCATTATTTTGCTTGACTTCAGCTACACTCTAAAAAGAATCAGTAAAAATAGGGCAGAATGTACTGTATTAATTTGACGGAAATTTCCGTATTTATTTTTTACAGGTGTTTTACCTGTATTTTGAATTTGTTGTGTTTTAGGGTTAATGGAAATGTCCGTAAAATTACTGGATAATGTCCTGGTAATTTTTTGCCAGTACATTATCAGTTTTTTACGGATTTTTTTTACAGTGATATGATAAAGAGAAATCCACTCTTGCATTGCATGTTCATGCATTTTGGGGGCGGAGCAATGAAGGGAGGGGCGTGTTTGTTTGGGTTGATTTCAAATATGTTTCTCAGAAATTGCTCACCTTTAAGCTTGTGTATTCAAATTTACAATATTCATAGACACTCAAATCTACACAGACAGAATGGAGGAAAGGCATGTAGCAATGACAGCCAACATTGTAATAAATATTGTAAGACAAAATCTTTTTTAAAAGTTGAACGAAGTATTGAATGTATAAAAAGATGACATTACAAAAAAATTAAATAAAGTCAATGTTTACACTGTTTAGTATGAGCAACTTCAAATATTAAACAACAAGAACTTACCATGTAAAGTTTTTGTCTAACTAAAACTAAGCAAGTTTGTGTCACTATTATGTATTATTAATGCTCAGCTTGATGTAAAATGATATTTTGGATCCACAAGTAAAAGCATAATTATTTTTGAGTTTACAGAACTTATGTTTGAACAACTTTAAGTGTTAAGTTAATGCAATCTATTTTTTCATAAGGCGAGTAAGGAAAGGAAAGGATGTACGTATGAGACCTGAAAATAAAGGGAATACTGCAGTGAATCATCATTATCTGAGAGGAAAAGCACATTTTGTACATGAAAGACCTATTTTCTCTTTGCGGGGGAGTAGCAAACAGTCACTGCAGTCAAAAACATACATAAACCCACAAATGGTATGAGAGTAACCTGTTGGCATAATATTGACTATAAAAGAGAATCCTTCAACAAAGTCTCATTTAAGTAACTTTGGGATACAAAAATAGCAGAAAAGCACTGAAGGAATGGCTCACTCCTTTATAAACACCTCATTCATTACATTAGGCGTCGTCTCATCTCAGGCTGGTGCAATAATAGCAAGGGATATTTCAACCTCACTATATACAACCAAAATTTCCTTGGTTTTGACATTAGAACGGCTGGTGTCAAGAAGCATGTGAGTATTACATCTTTGACTGCATTTTATATAATTACTATTTAATAATACCAGTATTACTGCCAGATACCAGAAAACATTAACAAACCCCATTCTAATAAAGAAGGCTTTTAAGGCTGGGGTAAAAATCCCATTCCATTTTACTGCTCTAAAATACCGATGGAAACGCTTTTCGTGATGAAGCGTAATGGTTTTAATATAATTAGTATCACAAAAGGACAGAGCGTCAATTATAAGATCAGAGCATTAAGTTTCCCAGCTTGGGAGCTAAATAGATGGCAAACATTCAATTAGCCACAGCCTGTAGATTCGTGTTTTGGAGCGGCTTCCCACAGAGCAACAGCATTCCGATGCAGAACCCTGGACAGCTCCTCTCACACTGCACTGAAACTCATGCGTGCGCAAACCCAAGCCCAGCACAGAGAGACACTGGTAACACTTCTCTTGTTTAGTTGCATCATATGAGACTTAATCTAACATCTAAATTGGTTAGACTGACTAAAGTGCAAGCGCAATTGCATATTAACGTGCACACATGCCAAAAAAATAAATCAGTTATGTGACTGATATTTCAATAGCATAATGCATGACTCACCTTTCTCCAAACTGATATTTCTCAAAACTTCCAGCTCCGCCATTATAGTTGATAACAGGTAAACACCGCATTAAGACGGAATCTGTGCGGCAATCAGAGCACGAGACGCGCGCTTCGGAATGCAGGTGTCACTGTACTCTTCCATTAAACATATCTGTAATATCACACCCTTCATCGGGAATCTCTTTAATAAACAGTTCCTGGCTGTACGTTCTAAATAAATCATTTAAAGAAATCCATTTGATTCGGGTAATCAAAGCGCGCGGAAAGGAGCTCTCCAATCTCAGTGAGGCGCGCGCGCTCCTCTTCTCTCACTCGCGCTCGTTCCGCCTCATTCTCAGCGACTCTGATCTCTGCACGCGCTTCTTTTCTGCACATATTATTCTCGTGCATGAGGGAGGAGGGGAGACGAGGAGAGGTGGGTGTTATGAAAGCGATTAAGGGGTCAACGGAACATATAAACGCAAATTACTGGAGTGGTAGTAGTTCACCTGAGGCACATGTCATTTTGTCTGGAAGTTAAAGGGATAGTTCACGCAAAAATGAAAATTAGCCCATGATTTACTCACTCTCAAGCCATCCTAGGTGTATATGACATTCTTCTTTCAGATGAATACAATCGGAGTTATATTTAAAAATGTCCTGGCTCTTCCAAGCTTTATAATGGCAGTGAACGGGAGGCCAAAATGCGAAGCCCAAAAAAGTGCATCCATCCATTATAAAAGTAATCCACACGGCTCCGGGGGTTAATAAAGGCCTTCTGAAGTGAAGCCATGCATTTGTGTAAGAAAAATATCCATATTTAACACTTTACAAACTGTAGTCTCTAACTTCCGCTAACCGTCTTAGGCGCGTTCATGAGAGACTGGCGTTCCAGCGTATGACGTATGACGCAGACGTAGCGTAAGTTCCGGTGACGAACGCGGAAGCGCAGAGGATAGAGCAAAACAAAACTTGGTACTCGTGAGAACTAGCATAATCTCACCGGAGCGTCCTACGTCATACGCTGGAACGCCAGTCTCTCGTGAACGCGCGTACGATAGTTAGCGGAAGTTAGAGATTACAGTTTGTAAAGTGTTAAATATGGATATATTTCTTACACAAACGCATGGCTTCACTTCAGAAGGCCTTCCGGAGCCGTGTGGATTACTTTTATAATGGATAGATGCACTTTTATGGACTTCAAAACAGAAACAGCCATTCACTGCCATTATAAAGCTTGGATTAGTCAGGACATTTTTTAATATAACTCTGATTATATTCGTCTGAAAGAAGAATGTCATACACACCTAGGATGGCTTGAGGGTGAGTAAATCATGGGATCATTTTCATTTTTGGGAAATCCTTCCTCAAGTCTTTCCAAACCTGTATGACTTTCTTTCTGTTGTGGAGATCTTTTAAGGCTGTATGACTCTTCTATTGCGTCTTTTTCCAAATAATGGTGTCTTAGACTCATTTTGCCCCACTTCTTCTCCTCTATCCCACAAAAGAAAGAAAGTCATACAAGCTTTGAACAGCATGAGAGTGAATATATAACAGACCTGTCATTTTGGAGTGAACTTTGGCTTGTATTTGATTTAAAGGCACAATATGTAAGATTTTTTTAATTAAAATATCCAAAAACCACTATAACAGTGTTATATATTTTGTGGACTTGTGTACTTGCATTATCCCAAATGTTTCCAAGAATGTTTAAATCCAGAGAAATAAGCAATTTTAACCAGGACACGGACCATGTCCGTGCGTCGCCTATCAATGACATCATACCTGCGTTACCCTCGATTTCCGGTTTTATTTTGTAGAAACCATGGAAACACCAAAGACGTGTTTTATTAGACAGGTGAACAACTGTTTGGATTATTCATGGACAGAAAACTAATCATTGTTCTACAGCTCAACACAGTTAGTCTTATTGTTTAAATCTGGTGTTCTTGATTTACCGCGAGTACCATGTTTTACCATGCCTAATATGGATCTAGCTCACTGCAGTGTGAACAAGTGTCTCATAGCAGCTGCCGAGCAAACGCACGGAGTAGCATTATAACATAACGTTCAACACACTCAAATGTGTGTAATATGATAAAACAGCGCTGCGTTACCCCACATACGCATGAGCGGAAGAAGCAGAAGCGCTCGTCTACGGCAGAATAAAAGCTCCGCCAAATCAAGGCGTCATCAATCTACGCCTTTGTTTTGAATAAGCGACCTCTAGCGGCGAAAAATTACATATTGTGCCTTTAATTCAGAGAAATATCATTGTTAACAGCCAACTGAAACTATTGTTTTGTTATAGGGAGAATTCAGGGACACTTTTTGACACTGATTTATAAAACATGTCCCAATTTACTCTGCAGGTATTTGAGAATAAACCGATTAAAACACCATCTGATTTAGTTTTAACTCACGTTTCTGTGATGATAAATGAACTTTCTCATCACATCATTACAGATGAATGCGCACTGACGCACGCTTCAGAGCTATTAAGCGGAAGGTTTCTAAAAGATTAATAAGTCATAATGTATTTCTCATTAATCTATGTGCTAGAATGTTACTGCTGACAGTGAGAGAAATATGATGTGACGAGACATATGAAATGTAATAGCCTACATTACACAATTACCACAAACTGTCAAAAAAATTAAAAATTTTCCAATGCAATTCACCCAAATGGTAAATGGACTGCATTTATATAGCGCTTTCAACAGACCCATGGCCACCAAAGCGCTTTACATATTGCCTCACATTCACCCATTCATTTACTCATTCATACACCGATGGCAGTGTCAGCCATGCAAGGTACCGTCGGGAGCAGCTGGGGTTAGGTGTCTTGCTCATGGATACCTCGACACTTGGTCAGGTGGAACCAGGGATAGAACCACCAACCTTCCGGTTTGTAGACAACCCACATGAACCACTGAGCCACTGCTGCCCCTAAAATATCCCATCATTATTTACTCATGCCGTTCCAAACCTGTATGACCTTCTTTCTTATGCGAAACACAAAAGATGTTTTGTAGAATGTTCAAAAGCTCCAAAACGGAAAAAAAAAAATACCACAAATGCATGATAAAAGTAGTACATGCACTCTCAGAAATTTCATGTAAAAACTACAGACATTTGACTAACTACTGGTCATTTTAATCAAGCTTTTACAAGTGTACTGTAAAAAAGTGTGAGTTTACAGTACTGGAAAACACAAAAATGACTGTAAACAAACAACATTATACTGTATTTCTACAGTGCAGATGAAGGTACATACAATGCAATGCAGCATGAATAGATTATGCTGTGAGTTTTTTGATACGTGTTGGTTTATCTGTGCTACTGAACTTATTTTTGTTGAGTGTCACCATTGTTGTGTTTTGTATGTCGGGTATTGATAGCTGTGCACCATTAGGTGTCTTTGGTTTTAACAAATGTTTTCACACTTCTGACTTGGCTAGCACGGTAAATCCAAATAAGTTGGCAAAACTCAAAAAAAAAAAATTTAAAAAAAATGAGGCAATCAGTTGCCTCAAATTTTTTAAGTGAAGAAATTTAAAATTTAAGTAAGCAGAACTTGCAGATTTTTATTTTGTAATCATACATTTTAATTGCTCTGAACTTGAAATATTTGAGCAAGTTAATTCATACATTTAACTATTTAAAAATATCATGTAGTCTCAAATTTTTTGTAGTGGAAACTTGACTAGCTTTAACTAGCTAATTCAATAAATGCCACCTTGCTAATTGGTTACACAATGCTTTGGTAGCATTAGCATAGCACTTGCTGAATGAGGACAGCAATATAAAACATTTAACATGTATCTGTTCTCAGACTAAGCTCATGCTCCACTCGTCACATGATGGAAACTCTACAAAAAAAAACAACATAATGAAACTCTTCTAAATTAGCATAACAAAACATTAAACACCACTAAATCTCCCACTTAACGTTAATCTTGCACAAAAAAAACATAATATTTTTTGACCTTTTGAGCGTCATGGCAAAGCATGCTGGGAAATAGAAATCCCAGCCCAGTTTCGGTTAAATTTAAGTTAGTCTAAATTAAAAGAAACAAGTTCATAAAACTCAAAACAATTAAACAATTCAGATTACTTAAAATGTGTCAGTTTTGTGAACTCAAAAGAAAAAAAAAGTTCTAAATACTCATAAAAGTTAATTTGTTTGAACTTTAATTTGAGTTGGCTCTATTCAAACCAATTAATTATTTTGAGCGTTAGGGTTTACAGTGAGATCAGAAATTTGAATATGAATATACAAGGTCCACTGATCACCATTATGGTAAACAATTACATTTCTTACAGTGGCATGTTTGAAGATAAGTGTATAATGTAAATTGACAGAAAAACGAGCAGTAAATGACGGTGATGTCAGCATCATTCTACTGCTGATTCACAGTAATTTGCAAGAAAATGACCCAGCATGGATTGATTTCACAGTAATTTTTTTACGACAGTAATTTATTGTAAAATAATACTGTAAATTCCAGGCATTTTTTTACAGTGATAAATATAAAGTTCAAAAGCCAAGCGTTTATTTGAAACGGAATGTTTTTGTAACAATGTAAACGTCTTTATTGACACTTTTTTTTAAATTTAATGCATCCTTGCTGAATTTAAACTTGTGAATGTTAGTTTATGTATTTGGTTAATACAAAAGTGTGACAGCCACAATCACTATATATATTTTTTTTTTTTGCTGAATGGAAACAAGCAGCGTGAACATTCTGCAAAATCTCTCCATTTTTTGTTCTATAGAAGAAAGAAAGTCAAAGGTGTGTAAATAATGGCAGAATGTTTTTCTAATCTTTAACTGCTCCTTTTTTACAGTTATTACATTCGGCGTAATACCTGACAAACTTTAAAATCAATGATTACGATTATATCCCATTTGTTCCATTAAAATGTTTACATCTACTAAGCATCCCATCATGGCAGCACAACAGGAGGATCTGCCATCACCTCTATCCAGACTAAAATGGCTGCATAAAGTGAGTGCAAAAGTGCCCTTATTATGCTATTTTAAACTTTCCTCATTTGTTTTGGATAGGGATTCACGTTATATCGGCCACCTTATCGTTATCGGCCCGATAATAAAATTTGGCCGATATATTAAAGCCGATAAATAATGCATTATTTCCTTCAGCTAAGACACTTCACATGCGCACTGTTCACCATGATGGTTTTGAATTGCTTGAAATATGATTGGAATCACTTCAAAAAGGAAAATACAGTTCAGTGCAACATATGCAGCGCAAGTCTGTCATATAGACTACATAAAATTATAATGAGAATATTATAATTGTGTGCTTGGGACATGGCTTTTAATGGTGAGACTTTTGTTTTTGTAATCAGGCTCTCAAAAATTATATAAAAATTTGGATTATCCACCAATATATCGGTTATCGGCTTTCAAATATAAAGAATTATCGGTTATATCGGTGCATCCCTAGTTCTGGAGTCTCCTCCAATGCCAAAAAACACTTTACTTTTCTCATAATATACATTGCACATCAGCTCTTTTCTCACAGTGTCTGAAACGGTTCGATAAAGGATTCGGTCTTTCTAAACCCCGCCTTTTCCAAGAGCCTCCTCTGCTTTGATTGGTCAGATGGCCCAGTCTGTTGTGATTGGTCTATGTCAGAAACGACACGCTTCAACACCGCATCAATTCCAACACGAGTCCTCATCCTCATGCAAAGTGGATTTGCAGCGTAGAAAATAGCGTCTTCTCGACATATTGACAACACGACATGTTGCTGCAACAACACTGTACAACTACAGTGTTTGAAGGCGGGGCAAAGTAGACATTGTTCACAGGCAGCCAATGAAAACCATAGGCGGGCATTATGCAAATTTACCCTCTAAGTGAGGCTGGAATTGCTGACGACTCGTTTCAGCAGTTCTGACTCGATTCTTTCATTTAGGAAATTATTTGTCGTGCACTTTGCAGACTTTTGCATTCACAAACAGCTCTATTACATGCTGCATGGAAGGTAATATTCGATAGAGGCACTTTAAATATGCTCAGTGTGATGTACCAAGTTGAATATGCTAACTCAGTGTTTCAATTGGCGAGCACATCACTGTGAAGCCTCCGTCACACTCAGTGACAGACAGAAATAAAGCCTTAGAAAATATAAGCAAGTCTGGATCTCATCGCTGATTCCTTAGAGGGTTTCATATTCACAGCATGCAAATAAGCTGAATATACTCCTCATCTCCAGACCGTGTGTGTGTGTGTGTGTGTGTGTGTTACTGCCCCTAAAGGGGTCATAAATTGGCAAATCAAATTTTCCTTTTGACATAAGAGGTCATCATACTATAAGAATATCCTGTAAGTTTCAGAACTGAAAACTTCCTTGTTAGTCCAAAAACAGCTTTTATTGTAACCAAGCCCAGAAAACGACTCGTTGTGGAATGTGCCTATAATAGATGGTGCCGCCTCTGCAGAAGAAGATCAACGCCTACTTCATCATCACAACTTTGGCCCCGCCCACTGGTGTGTTAGTGAGATGACGAGGAGAGAAGAGCGACTAAAAAATAACATTACCTTCCAAAGAATCCTAATGCTAGGAATGTGCTTATTTATTTTCAACAATGTGAATGTCTCAGTTCAGCATTATTTATTTGTATTCGCTACATTTCACTGTGGATTCTTTGGGAAATCAGGCGCATGTTTTGCAAACAGACTTTTACAATATGGATTTGACAGTAATGCCACAACATGCAAGTAACTGTGTTAATTCTAATGCCTGATCTGAGACCAGTGATTTCTGATATAATGATTCATGTACAGTCAGATGTTCTTTGTCTATGTGTCATTAAATCAAACCAGTGACTAAACACTCAACTTCACATTGTTTCTCTTAGTAGGATGAAAATAATCTGTTATTTAAACTGTGATTAAATTATATATAGAAAGCCAAAGAACGCTCCCTTTACAATCGCTGGAGCTGTCAATCAAACAGCGCAAGTTTATCAGTGACTGAGTTCTGGATTCTGCAGCCAATCACAGCAGTGGGCATTTACACTGAGTCTCACAGCAGCCAATCACAGCAGTGGGCATTTACACTGAGTCTCACAGCAGCCAATCACAGCAGTGGGCGTTTACACTGAAGTCTCACAGCAGCCAATCACAGCAGTTGACGTTTACACTGAAGTCTCACAGCAGCCAATCACAGCAGTGGGCGTTTACACTGAAGTCTCACAGCAGCCAATCACAGCTGTGGGCGTTTACACTGAAGTCTCACAGCAGACATGCCCCTACAAACAGAGCGTTCAAATCAGAGGCTAAAATCAGGGTAGGAAAATGCCTTTTATTTCTAAATGATAACAATTTTTGATGTAAAAATCATACTAACATTATAAGTGCTCTACAGGAAACATTATAAAACAATAAAACAATGCAGTTCATGACCCCTTTAAGGTACTAAATGTCAAATAAAACATCAAAATAAAATAATAAGAATAGATTGCATTGGATCCCGATTGACGTAAAGTGATGTAGATGTTCCCAGAGCTGTAAAGTGGTTAGGAATGAAGCTTATCCGATCAATATCATCTAAAGAATGTTATGTCAGGACAATGTTAGGCTTCCCGACCTGCTCTATTCATGCATTGAGTGGCAAGAATATGTGTTTGAGGTGTGAGCGCTATCGAATTGGGCTGGCCAGGCATTACTGGGGGAATCGCAGCACTAATCAATTTATACACTGACACATGACACAAGCAGCTCTCTGTGTTATTATACACAAAATGATTCACATTTCCAATGATCCACTTAAACTCGATTTACACTTCATCTTTACTCCTTATTTTTGTCTTTCATTCCCATCTCCTCCTTCATCATTATTGCGCTAGCCATCTGAGACAAACGAGCAAGCAAATGACAATGAAACAGCGAGAGCGAGAGAGTGAGACACAGTCTGAGAGGGTGAAACTGGAAACCAGTGCAATATAAAGAAGGACCTGTGGAATTGGGAAGCAAACACAGGTTTCATAAGATTAAATCACTCAGGCAGGTTGATCCATTCTGGCTGCGGGAGCAGTGAATGCGTTTAAAGAATGAGGGTAAATTACTGCCGCAGTTCAGCAAGAGCCAGACAAAACACCTCCCTCAGAGACAGACAGACAGACAGGCTGCGGTTCAAGGGCTGATGGACATCATGCATCAACTGCCCAGCCACTAGACGACAATCCTGCCTCTCTCAGAGGAATAAACACAGCGCCATGCCACCACACAACTGCATCTTGGTCTTATCAATATATGGCACTGGAATATGGGTCTGCTTAAGCATTAACGCAGATTATAATGACCTAAAAAAGGGGTCAATGTAGAGTAAATACTGGTGATTGTACATATACAGAGAGATTATAGCTAAATCAAACCTATAACCTATATGTACCTTCCATCAGCAAAATATTTTATGCATAACACTTGTTTCAATTGCTTCTTATAAATGAATTACATTATATACAGCGCTTGCAGTCATGGAAAATTTTGAAAAATGGCAGTATAGGGTATAAAATATAGGGTACAACGAAGCTAAAGGCACACCGGGGTAAAAGGCTCCTTTGATTTTATTTTCCTCTAAACCACTAGATGGCACAAAAACTGTCCGCAGCACTTTCCAAAACATCCACTTTTCAAGATGCATGTGGAAATTTGTCTGAAATTTGTCTGGGCAGCAGCGCAAAGTTGATTCTGTGCTAATTTGATCTAATATTTGATGTTTTTAAAAATGTTGTAGATTTAAGAATTAAGAATCAACATTTGCTAAATGTTGCAGCAAATAAGAAAAAATTATTAAATATTTTGAGGTCTTCTCAATAATTTTCAACATTTTTTCAACAGCAACATTTTTTCAAAAACGGAAGAATATATAAAAGTATGGTATTTGGGGTAAAAGGCACCTCTGCTGTTGGGGCGAAAGGCACAATAATTAACATGATAATAAATAGTTCGCTGACTTTTCCATTTGTTGACATGATTAGATTCAGATTCTAAATATCATATATTAAGCTGGGTGTCCACCTTAGAGATAATCACCATATTTATAATGAAACCATTATATTTAAAAATATGATATTAATCATATCATATCATATAATAGAATATCGTTACTACTGTAAATCTATATTAAATTATTATGGGATCTCTCATTGTTGCAGGGCATGTACACCCTTTCATGGAAATGGTATTCCCTGGTGGCTGTGGCTCTTTCAGCAGGATAATGTGCCCTGCCACAAAGCAAAAAGGGTTCAGGAATGGTTTGAGGAGCACAACAACGAGTTTGAGGTGTTGACTTGGCCTCCAAATTCCCCAGATCTCAATCCAATCGAGCATCTGTGGGATGTGCTGAACAAACAAGTCCGATCCATGGAGGCCCCACCTCGCAACTTACAGGACTTAAAGGATCTGCTGCTAACATCTTGGTGCCAGATACCACAGCACACCTTCAGGGGTCTAGTGGAGTCCATGCCTTGACGGGTCAGGGCTGTTTTGGCAGGAAAAGGGGGACCAACACAATATTAGGAAGGAGATCATAATGTTATGCCTGATCGGTGTATTTCTATATTAACATATTTTAATGACAGCATATTTATTGAACAAAAATAAATTATTTTATTTATCAAAATAAACAGAAAATAGTTCAAACTTTGCTAAAGTAATTGTTTTGAACAAGTATTAACTTAGACATTATTAAAAACATTATTTTAGCTAAAGTATTTGTCTTTTGCCCCGTGTGTTGCCACCTCATACATTTATAAGATTTTTAATAAAAAAATAAACAATTTTTATGATTTATTTTCACACAAAATCTGTTGCTCCATAAATGTTCAATACAAAATATATATTTTTTCTGCACTCATACACTATGGGAGTAATGAAAAGCACATTTTTCTTAAGGTGTGCCTTTAGCCCCGTTGTACCCTGTTATTATATTCATTATTAATGTTTCAGTTTAATTTCCAGGCCTGAAAATCATAAAAAAAAAATTGTTTTTTTTTTTAAAAATGTGGTCAAAATGAGTGGGACCATCCAAACATCTGAACTTTTTTGGTTAAACCACAATAAAGCTAATTAATAAATGTAAGAACAGCTAGTGTCTTTCTCAAGCCATCAGAATATTTAAAGCATCTGATCAACATACAAAGACCTGAGATCTAGCGTTAGGTAACCTTTAGCATTTAATGATGAGAGTTTATTTCCAGGCTCTTAGCACATCTGTCAATATTCCCTCCTCTCCTCCTGTCTCTCCAATCCGTGTGTAAGCGTGCTGGACAAATTCCTTCATTTTTCAAACCATCTGTGGCTATTTGCAGAAGGAACTGTTGTAATATTTCTGTCAAGCTGTCAGATTTGTGTTCAGTGATGTGGCCTTGGGGACACAGACCCATTTAAACAAATGCCATCAAGTCAAGGAGGACTGATTTCCTTTCCTTTCTGTACCGTAGGTGGCAATTCCCAAACACTTCAACGCTTCATTATCCCCGTGATGTGAGAGACAGCACCACCTTGTGTATAACAGTCCCAGTTGCATTTGACGGTCAAGCAATTAAACATCAACTTTCACATTTCCTGAGATTTGGAAAGGGGCTAATTTTATCCTAGTTCTCAAATGACCATGAAGAGTCTGATTTAATTCTATATAACAATACAGAACTCCAATATATCCATCATACAGGCATAAACCTACCATGGAAGATGCTGTTGTCAGTCAGAAAATGACGGCAATACTGTGGACTTCCATGCTTGTCCATCTTCCTGTAACTCATGATGGATCCAGGAAGGGCAGAGCGGAATATCTGTAATGGAGAATAAAGAAATATGATGTTATTACATATGCAGTATGGCTTATTAAACAGTATTACATGTCTATTAAAATGTGCATACTCATATGATTGTAAATGTTATGACCCATGAAACCTGATCACACACACACACACACACGTCTCACATCTCGTCAGACGCAAAATGCGCAGATTGGAAATGACAGGTGCAGTTCTACAGTTACAACACTGATTGTACTGATGGGATTACAAAATAGATTGTGAAGAAAGAGAAATAAGCAGGGAGAATGAAAAGGAGTGTGTATGTGTGTTGGGTAGAAAGGGATTGAGAGGACTGAAGGTGCCCTGAGATCATTTAAAACACATCCACTACAATTATAAATGCAGAATACATTAAAGGGGAGCTATTATGCTCCAGAATGTGTCTGTGAAGTTTCAGCTCAAAATACCCCACAGATCATTTATTATACCATGTTGTAAATGCCCATTTTTAAGTGGAAGAAAAACCAAAATATATAGTTTTTGTGCATGTATCTTTAAATGCAAATGAGCTGCTGCTCCCCTATCCAGAAGAAGGCGGAGCCTGTACAGCTCATGCCTCGGATACTCTGCCAAAAACTAAAACATCTGTTTGGTTTTGATGATCATCTCTATCATGGTCACGCTCAAGTAACATAGCAGTTCTTCATCATCATTCCTAGCTCACAGAGGGCGGGGCCTATGCTAATAGGGCGGAGTCTGTCAGCAGCCGTGGGCGGGGCCTAAGCATATGTGACGTCACACTGCTAGAATCTGCAAACGGCTTGTTCTGAGACACTGCTTATGATTTATGTGGATTAAAAAAAAAGGAGTGGGTGAATTTTTACCATTATAGGGTGGTCGTGTACACACACTGCCAACACACATTTATGTATAAACACCATGTAAAAGTGAATTTTGCATAATAGGTCCCTTTTAAAGGTGTGAAACTATAAGATTTTTTTCCTACAATTAATTTAAAATAGAAGACTTTTAACTAATTACTTGCAAAACAATGAGGAACTTCTGACCTGAAGGATATAATTATTCTGTCCTCAGAGATATTTTAAGGGGGAACAGATGGATTGGGAGAGATTGTGACGCTCAATAGGGCGGCTGTAGGTAGGGATGAGCGATATGGCAAAATATCATATCACGTTTATTTTTTTCAGGCAGGATCACGATCATGAGATTGACAGATCATTTAAGCCAAAGCAGACATGGGCGACATGACCAAAATCGTATTATTTTATTTTATAAGATGCAAATTACATATAATAGGACAAATACAATATAAGGTACAAATGGGTCAAAACATTTTGAAAACGCAGTTTTTGCGTTGTAGTGTGGACTGTGAAAACATATGTATTTGAAAACGATGACGAATGTTTAGTCATGACGCATATTGAGCCCATAGATATGTATGTTTATACAGGTTTTGGGCCTGTTATGTGTTATTCACTTTCACACAGTTGCTAAATTATGTTACTTTGCACATTCTTCATATCACAGTCCTGCAAAGATGACAAAAAGCGGCATTATCTCAGTGAGCATTTATGAGGTTTTACGCATGCACAGTAAGGTGGATTTAGCGTTTTCCACGTTTCAGTGTGATGAGAAACTTTTTTGAAAACGCTAGTGTGGACGGAGAGCGTTTTGAAACGAAAACGCTGTTTTCAAATGTATCTGAATTAATGTAGATGTAGCCTTATTAGGCTGCTGTCACTTTAAGACAGGATCTAATATAGTGACATGCATACAAACTGTTTGCATTCATGAAAGAGAACTTAGTTCGCTTTTAATGTGCACTCAGAAAAGCTTATGTCAGAACAGCATGCAAATAAAATGTTTAACTGCAAAAAGAACTGCAATGTCACGTGAGCGTAACCCTACCGATGCGTTGCTAAACATATGATGTAGTCGGGACTATCCTATATAATGAAGAGAAAAGGCCAATAAACAAAGTTAAATATAAAAGAATAAATTATACAATTAAATTGAATAAATAATAAATAAATTAAATGAATACATACATTAAATAAAAAGCAGTTTAATTTTTTAAAAATGTGAAAAAATGTAATGTAAATAAAAATGTCAAACTTTAGAAGAAAAGTGCAATACTGACTCATACAAACATAGACTTGACTTTAACAACTTCAATGCCTTCATCAGACAATGTAAATATAAATTGTACTACTTTTATCCCCCTCTCTTTCCAAACCACCTAAAGACATTACAACTGAGAAAATTATTTCGGTTAGGATGACAATGCCAATTTGCTATGAATAATCTATGATCAGACCCCTTAAACTGCCAGTTTGAACCTAAAGATGAATTGCCGCTCACACAGATAAAATATGATACAATATGCACTTTGCTACCCATAATTCAGAGGTGGAATAAAAGGCCCTGTGGAACTGCACCGTAACAGAAACCATCCACACTAACTAAAGCCCCCCACAAAGTCTATGCGTTTGACCCCATGGCCTCAGTCTGCACTAATTTCCTGAAACAAGCTGAAATCAGACACTACAGCAGAAGCCGACGGGGGTCTCGCTTGTTCCGGAACTTTCTCCCTCAGGATGTTCCCATAAATCACCAGCAGACAAATACGCAACAGGTGCTGCTGGAAAAAGACCTAACAGAGGTAACGGAACGGAGATGTAAATGAAATATGGTTAGTTTAAAATGTATAACACTGTACAGTTCAGCAAGAGACTCTAGGGGAGGTATGTTAAAGGGATATTCAACCCCAAAATTTTCTCCATCTTTCATCCCAGATGTATATGACTTTATAGATTGGTGCAGGGATGATGTATTTTTGTAGGCCAACATGGAAGTTCCTGGTTTCCTTGATAAGAACCCAATAAGATTTTTCAATTGGTTTTTGGATTATTGCAGAAAATAAGGTCTGTGACTTATGAATCTTACACATTTTTCTTACAGCGACTGGTGAGTAGATGAGTTTTCCTGTTCGGCTGATGATGTTTAATGTCCTCAACATCCTCTGTAGTCCCATTTAGACACTTGTTAGCAACCGCCTTTTACAAGACAATAAAAAGCTTTAAATTTTTTTTAAAAAAATCACAAGTGGGTATTACTGTACTTCATATCTCAGAATAAAAGCACTTAACCAAAAAACCCATTGGCTTCAGGACGTGTTAAAATGCAACTCGTTTCTGGGGTTTGGCCTAAAAATACGTCATCCCTTCTATGGAACACAAAAGGAGATTTGTAGAAAAATTATCCATCTCTAGGAGTCCATATAATGCAGATGGTTCCCTCGAAGCTGATGTTTCAAAAACCCTGCAAAATGAACATGACAGTAATCCATATGACCTCAGTTTATGAATCAATGTCTTCTGAAGCAAACCAACATGTGTACACCGATCAGGCATAACATTATGATCACCTTCCTAATATTGTGTTGGTCCCCTTTTTGCTGCCAAAACAGCCCTGACCCGTCGAGGCATGGACTCCACTAGACCCCTGAAGGTGTGCTGTGGTATCTGGCACCAAGATGTTAGCAGCAGATCCTTTAAGTCCTGTAAGTTGCGAGGTGGGGCCTCCATGGATCGGACTTGTTTGTTCAGCACATCCCACAGATGCTCGATTGGATTGAGATCTGGGGAATTTGGAGGCCAAGTCAACACCTCAAACTCATTGTTGTGCTCCTCAAACCATTCCTGAACCCTTTTTGCTTTGTGGCAGGGCGAATTATCCCGCTGAAAGAGCCACCAGGGAATACCGTTTCCATGAAAGGGTGTACATGGTCTCCAACAATGCTTAGGTAGGTGGTACGTGTCAAAGTAACATCCACATGGATGGCAGGACCCAAGTTTTTCCAGCAGAACATTGCCCAAAGCATCACACTGCCTCCGCCGGCTTGCCTTCTTCCCATAGTTAATGTGTGCGCTCAGCAAAGCTTATGTCAGAACAGCGTGCAAATAAAATGTTTAACTGGCAAGGCTTTAAAACGCTACCGAGTTCACTTTGTGTGGTTTTTGAAGTGTCAACTTTGGAGGTCCCATAGACTTGTGTTATACGGACTCACAGAGATGGAAACAGAAGAAAGAAAGTCATATACATCTGGGATGAAATAAGGGTAGTATCCTTTAAAAGGAGAGACTAGCTTCTGTGTGGCCAAAATCAGAGAGAAAGTCTGAATTGAACCACACAGCTATGATTTGACAAATCTTGACAAAAAGGCATATAAGACGAATAAAACATGTAGCCCATATATGGCCCAGGAGACCTGTTTGAAATACTGCCCACCGTTGGTGTGAGGGTAAAACCCCTCGCTCCATTCAGCTCTCCTGGCTTCTGTCATCTTGTGATTTGTCGCTTACTGTCAGAGTAGCCAGAATAAAAATGTGAGGGTAATCAAAAGCTGTCACATGTGCCACTATGAGGCACATTAGCTATGGGATAAGAGGCTAGCACCCCCTTTCAGCAGGCATTATCCACACAGAGGGAGAAAATTGAGAATGATTACAGTGTCAGAGTGTGGTAATGTGAGCACTTGGCTTTTCAATAAACCGTGCTGTTTTGTACTGTCATAAGAAAGTCCCATCTGACCCCAAGGAACACAATCTGGCTCCATTATTAGGAAGTGGAAAAATATAACCTTCCTGGATTACGCAAGTCCTGCATCTCTAGCTTCTGTTGCAGAAGCAAATCAAGGATGGACTCATTTTAGTAACAGTGGGAGTTTGATGGACAGTGGTCATGTTTCTTTGTATAAAACCAACACATTGAAGGCTTTAGGGGTGTTCGTTCACACTAGCTATGTTTCCATCCAAAGTTGAGAATTCAACTTATGGGCAAAATTGTAATAATCGCATAAAACATTTGCGAATAAAGCAGCGTTTCCATCCCATGTGTTCAAGAGAACAAAATCATCACTTCCTGAGAAATTAGCATGAAGTTGCTGCAGTCAGGGAAGAAACTGTGGCTCTTTTTTCCTCCATTATAAATGACTTGCGCCTCAGAGCGTCAGATGAATCGCAATGAACGCTATCATGTTATCTTGCATTCGGATGCTGGTGTTTGGGAACGCAATTGTGTGAGACAAAGAACATTTTTTAAATGCAGTTCATGACCCCTTTAAGTCTGCGTCCATTGAGATTCTTGTATGTGAGTAATTATAACAGAGGAAAGAAAGGTCATTAATAAATCAGTGTGTGTGAGAGGGTTTAAGCACAGGGGATTGGGGTGACAGCACTCAAAATAGATTTAACGGTGGGGGTAGGGTTTAACCCTGTGACCCCTCACCCCTTCTGACTGTAAAGCAAGCCACTTTCCCCCTCTTCACACCCCTCCCTTATCCTGCAGAAAGAGTCTCTCTCAATCTCCACATCAATCCAGCTAAACTGCTGACTCTGCATTATCATCGCTATCTGAAAGTTTGTTTCACTCGCAAACACGTTTCCAACAGATAGTGCTGTTCTCCGAATCAGTCATCTTCGAGACCATCACAATATTGGTATGTAGATCTCTTCGAGCTCAGTGCTTATACTTTGCTGAACCACTCGTCCACTTACATCCTCCCACGACACCATCTATTATGCACTGAATTCCCAGAAAGTCTTCTACATGATTATAGTCACTTTTTATTAACTATAAAGCTAGAATAAAGAAGGACTTTGTTATGAATGATTGCCAAATTTTTGGAGAACACAACTTAGGCTACTAACTACATGCATCACACTCACAGATAGAAAAAAGATATCTAGAGATAAAATATATTCACCAAAGTAAAATATCACATAAAAGTATATAATTAGCTATATTCATTCAAACACTTCATGTGCAACCTGTGCTTTTTATAAGCCCACCTGAAGGAAATGCTAATTTTCAAAAATGTGACATTTCATTATATGCATAGATCATTTAATTTCGATAAATTCTTCAGCGCAAATATTTGGATATTCTACTCTACATGAGCTGTTCATGTCCGCGGACTCGGAATTATGCATTTCTGTGGCAATGTTATTAACGCCAAAATGAATCTATATAATTTGAGTCATCAATAGACAAAACCACAATACAACAAGTAACAGTCGTTATGCAAATGCCTTAATAAACTTAATGTTGATTTAGTGGACATTAGCTATTTAGCTCTGTGCTATAAACTGTATTGTGCTCTTTTGGTTTATTTTATGATTATTCTTGCATTATTAAGACATTAACAATAAGAATTATTCATCCAAAATATTATGAAATGACTGCTTATATACAAAGTTCGGTAACAATTTATCTTACAGTGTCCTTGTTACAAATGTTACATGTACTTACCATAGTATAACAGTAAATTATGCATAATTACATGCAACTAACCTTCAACCAAATCCTAATCCTACACAAACCCTATAGTAAGTACATGTTAATTATTATTAATCAGTACTTAAATATATAATTACACTGTAACAATGACACCTTGAAATAAAGTGTAACCCAAAGTTCTGTCATAAAACACTAGATGGTGCAGGGGCTGATTGGTCCTTAACTCAATCTGCTTGCAATCACATCGTTCTCTTTAGGGCACAGCTGATTGGATCCTGCTGTATCAGTAGCCAATGAGCTCGCTGCTCAACCTTCAAATACTGGTCAGCATTTTCTGTTAGCAGTTGCAGCGTGCTTTCAGACACCCTCCACCTTCCCCAGCTCCACCTGTATAGATCTGCTCCAGGTAATTCATGTATGCTATTGTACAGCAACAGTCTTATTTGCTCACAGCAGTGTGTTGTGTATGTATTGACAGTAGCACGTCCCGTACTTGCTCTGCAGCAGCAATAATAGTAGCAATAATTGCAATAACAGCAGCAGCAATAACAGCAGCAGCAGCAATAACAGCAGCAGCAGCAGCAATAACAGCAGCAGAAGCAATAATAGCAATAACTGCAGCAGCAGCAATAACTGCAGCAGAAGCAATAATAGCAATAACTGCAGCAGCAGCAATAACTGCAGCAGAAGCAATAACAGCAGCAGCAGCAGCAATAACTGCAGCAGAAGCAATAATAGCAATAACTGCAGCAGCAGCAATAACTGCAGCAGAAGCAATAATAGCAATAACTGCAGCAGAAGCAATAACAGCAGCAGCAGCAGCAATAACAGCAGCAGAAGCAATAATAGCAATAACTGCAGCAGAAGCAATAACAGCAGCAGCAGCAGCAATAACTGCAGCAGAAGCAATAATAGCAATAACTGCAGAAGCAGCAATAACACCAATAACTGCAGCAGCAGCAATAATAGCAATAACAGCAGCAATAACTGCAGCAACAGCATTAATAGCAATAACAGCAGCAATAACAGCCGAAGCAATAACAGCAGAAGCAGCAATAACAGCAGAAGCAATAACTGCAGCAGCAATAATAACAATAACTGCAGCAGCAATAATAGCAATAACAGCAGCAGCAATAATAACAATAACAGCAGCAGCAATAATAGCAATAACAGCAGCAGCAATAATAGCAATAACAGCAGCAGCAATAATAACAATTACAGCAGCAGCAATAATAGCAATAACTGCAGCAACAGCAATAATAGCAATAACAGCAGCTGCAATAATAACAATAACAGCAGCAGCAATAATAGCAATAACTGCAGCAGCAATAACAGCAATAACTGCAGCAGCAATAACAGCAGCAGCAATAACAGCAATAATGTAGCAGTAATAACTGCAATAGCAGCAGCAATAACAGCAATAACTGCAGCAGCAATAACAGCAATAACTGCAGCAGCAATAACTGCGGCAGCAGCAATAATGCAGCAGCAATAACAGCAATAATGTAGCAGTAATAACTGCAATAACAGCAGCAGCAATAACAGCAATAATGCAGCAGCAATAACAGCAATAATGCAGCAGCAATAACAGCAGAAGCAGCAACAACAGCAGCAGCAGCAATAACCAAAAGCATCAGCAGCAGATCTATTCCACCAAGACCAAACATATCAACATTGTCATATCCATTACCATACCAAACACTCAGAGAGTTGTCATGACAGAACTACATTTTGCTGCTGACGTTACAGTAATCAGGTGGTACAAGGCAGAGCTCTCTGAAAATGAGTTTACTAGTCGTAATTATTAGTTCTACAAAGACGTGAGCACTTTTTATGTCAGAATCAAGTAATTACGGTAATTCCAACACTCTGTGAATGCACCTTTACTTCAAGTATGCATAGACCGGAAATAGATGAGATATAAATTCTTCTGAAGGTCATTATAGGGAGTGCCTGCTTAAAGTGGACCTACTATAACTTTTTTGGCTGATCTGCTTAGCTTGAAATTAAAAGCAAAAAAGGTTGTTTTCAAAGTTGAAAGTGGACTTAAAAAGCTTAATGAATGCTTTCATGGCTTTGGCTGATCTATACAGTAGGAGTGGCAGGCACATTTACTATGACGCAGAACTATAGTGACCGACACTGGGATCCGTTTCAAGGCAGCCGAGGACTAACTTCACTGAAGCCTTACTGAGAACACAAAGAATACAGTTAACATGTCTTGTCTTCTGTCCCCGGAGAATAAAGGCTAAATAATTAATCTAGTCTCCGCTTCCACACAGAAGCTTGTTTGGAGCCCCACGCTACACCCGAGCAGTGGAGAAAATGATACGCTGTGCTTGGAAAACACTGGAGTCATTTTACCCCACACGTTCCAGTACACAGAAATATGCATACACATTGAATAGGAGCTCTTTGCAGTGACAAATACAAGACTGTCTTGGTTGCAAAGCCTAACCTTTCCCAAGTGTGTGCCTGACATTTATTTCGCTATAATGTGATTCTCTATGTGGGGGCGTCTTGTAGAGCCAAACACAGGTCATGTACACATGCAGGTAATATAACAGTGTGTGCTATGAATATGATAAATCTATTTGCTTTTTGAGCTAAATCGATACTGTAGAGATATCAAAGGGATAAATGGGTTATGGGTTGAACCTCAAGAGTGGCATCTTTGAGCTTTATTATTGGGCTCCATTTCAAAGCTGGCAGATTTAGAGACAAAGACGGCACACACAATCATTCTAGGTCCATATTTATCTGGTTAAAGTCTATGAATAATATTTGGATTTGGGGATATGTTGAACACGAGTAACAGTGGCAGTTGAGGCTTCAGGGAACAGCACACACCCAGATAAATTTACCAGCCTACAAAGTTAGTACGCTCTGTCAACATGTGTTTGAACACTATAACCTCTGTACAAATCAACCCCCGGATTCTCTAAATCCCCTCCATTTGCTTTTTTATGCCACCCTCTGGATATGTAATGCACTTATAATATTGCGTCATTTCAACTATCTGCCAAACTGTACCATGTAGGCTATGTGACTAATATAATATATAATAATAATATATACACCGATCAGGCATAACATTATGACCACCTTCCTAATATTGTGTTGGTCGAGGTATGGACTCCACTGGACCCCTGAAGGGTGTACATAGTCTGCAACAATGCTTAGGTAGGTGGTACGTGTCAAAGTAACATCAACATGGATGGCAGGACTCAAGGTTTCCCAGCAGAACATTGCCCAAAGCATCACACTGCCTCCGCCGGCTTGCCTTCTTCCCATAGTGCATCCCGATGCCATGTGTTCCCCAGGTAAGCAATGCACACGCACCCGACCATCCACGTGATGTAAAAGAAAAACGTGATTCATCAGACGAGGCCACCTTCTTCCATTGCTCCGTGGTCCAGTTCTGATGCTCACGTGCCCACTGTTGGCGCTTTCGGCGGTGGACAGGGGTCAGCATGGGCACCCTGACTGGTCTGTGGCTATGCAGCCCCATACGCAACAAACTGTAATGCACTGTGTATTCTGACACCTTTCTATCAGAACCAGCATTAACAACTTGACCAATTTGATCTAAAGTAGCTTGTCTGTTTGATCGGACCACACGGGCCAGCCTTCGCTCCCCACGTGCATCAATGAGCCTTGGCCGCCCATGACCCTGTCGCCGGTTCACCACTGTTCCTACCTTGGAGCACTTTTGATAGATACTGACCACTGCAGACCGGGAACACCCCACAAGAGCTGCAGTTTTGGAGATGCCCTGATCCAGTCGTCTAGCCATCACAATTTGGCCCTTGTCAAACTGGCTTAAATCCTTACGCTTGCCCATTTTTCCTGCTTCTAACACATCAACTTTGAGGACAAAATGTTCACTTGCTGCCTAATATATCCCACCCACTAACAGGTGCCATGATGAAGAGATAATCAGTTTTTCATTTATTCATTTCGCCTGTCAGTGGTCATAATGTTATGCCTGATCGATGTATACATACACACACACACACACACACACACACATTTACACCGGTCAAAAGTTTGGAAACATTACTATTTTTAATGTTTTTGAAAGAAGTCTTTTATGCTCATCAAGCCTGCATTTATTTGATCAAAAATACAGACAAAAAAACAGTAATATTGTGAAATATTATAACAATTTAAAATAATGGTTTTCTATTTCAATATACTTTAAATATAATTTATTTCTGTGATGCAAAGCTGAATTTTCAGCATCATTACTACATGTAACATATGTCACAATGACAATAAAATAAAGTGTTACTCCAGTTAAGAGACACTTATAGCAGCATAGTCGTTCACTGCCACTGGTAAAATAATCACAATTCAAGAGAATTAGGAAAAGTTACTTCGCGAAAGAGAGAAAAGTGAAACTTCTTCGTCTGGTTCCGTTCAAACGTGCACCTGCTCTCAACAAAGAACGGAGAGAAATCACTTACTTCAGTTCCTCTGGCTCAAGAGTTTGCTTATAATTCCGCTTTCGGTCAGCCTTGACTCTTTTCAGGTAGGCTAAACATTGTGCATGTATTTTCCTCTACACACCCGCGTCTCCAGCTTCTCCTTCCCATGTAAAGCAGTGTTTACTGTTTAACTGCAAGTATCCGCTCTCATTCAAAAGCTCAGGACTGACCGCAGCCGAGAGGAGCAGCCGCAAAAACAGGAGCGGATTTTCGGGAACGGACTGATGACGACCGAGCTAGATCGGTTCGCGCAGTTAGCAGTGATAACTCGTTCCTTAAAGTATTTAATTTCAACACCAAAACTCAGACACTGAAAAATTACACGTGGACTTTGAAAGGTGTTTGAAAAGTCGTTGTTTATTATTATTATTATTATTTTAATTTTATTTTAAATTAATACTTGTTACATTGAAAAATAATAATAAAATAAATAAAAAAAGTTTGACCAATATAAATAATAATATAAACTAATATAAAATTTACAGTGTCCTTGTTACATGTACTTACCATAGTAATAACAGCAAATTATGCATTACATGCAACTAACCCTCAACCAAACCCTAATCCTACCCTAACCCTATAGTAAGTACATGTAGTTAATTAATATTACTCAGTACTTAAATAATTACAGTGTAACAATGACACCGTAAAATAAAGTGTAACCAAAATTTATTTATTCATTATTTTATTCATAGTTATTATATAGGCTACACTTTTTTAAGGTGCCTGCGTTACAGTGTAATTATGCATTTAAGTACTGAGTAATAATAGTTAACTACATGTGCTTACTGTAAGGTTAGGGTTTGGTTTAGGGTTAGTTGCATGTAATAAAATGTTCATTTCTCTTTATTATTACAAAACCTAAAATGAGAGAGACATAAAACCAGTTGAGGAGCTTAAAATTCCAAGCATAGAACTTGATACAATGAGGAGAGAGGTGTTTTGTTCTCTCCCCCACATGAACACAAAGGGCATATTTTCCTGTCACACATCTCTCATCCATCAGTCCTTCCACAGTTTCCACAGGTTCTTCTGTGTAACCGCCCATGTGCTGAGTCTCAGTTCAAAGTCTGCTAGACTCAGACCCAATGCACCTTACAATTCAAACCGTCTGTCCAATTACAGTCCAGCATCTCTGCCTCAGTCACAAGGGACATTTGCACAAAAAAGAGCGAAAGGAGGGGGCAGGTCACTTCCTCCCCCCTGTGCCCATTAGAATAGATAGACTATTGCCACTGAGAACTGAGGCGAAAACAAAACCCTACCAGAGGACCTGCGCTCTCACTGTTGAGCAAACCACTGGGAGGGCCATTAGAGGTTAGTTAGAGTCTCACCAGTCTGAGACTATTACTTGTTATGCTGAGACTGTTTGTTTGCTCATGTTCTTCATTTGGTTGAGAAAATGAAATCACCAGGAATCATTTTGAGACACTGACTTAGTTGGTTCATGCAACACTAATATATTCACTATAACAATCTTGTTTGCATCTTGAATATAATGTTTAAGTATGTAAGTGAGGATAGCAAAATAAAATAAACTGTGGCATATTATACCCAAAATTCTTCATACAGTGACTATCAGTAAAATTGATAAACATTTGGGAGCAAAATGATCCAGACACTTTGAGCTGAGCATGTTTTGCTGAAGTGTTTGTTCTTTAACTGCTAATGTGACATTTGACACCACAGACTGAACAAAATGAAGCATTGCTTGGTCATTGGCTGAGCTAAACTGGTATTATCTAATTGTGTTCTTAAATCTAACAGCTGATTGGTTGATTGTCATCCATTACACACCTTTCTATCAAAGTGATCTGACATTATCAAGATGAATTTGTTCTGACACAGTTTAACTCTGAGTTCTTGTCATATTTTATCACCATTTTCTAAACTATAGCGAATAAACGATGATAATGTGAGAATGTTGAAGGTGTCTGAATAAATGTTGGTTTGACTGTATATATATATATTTGTGCTGACAAATTGATTAATCACATCTAACACAAAAGTTTGTTTACATAATATGTGTGTATATTATTATTATATATGATATGTGTGTGCATGTCTGTGTATATATATACATACACGTATATATTATGTATAAATAATATCTATGTGTGTATATACAGTAGTATATATACAAACCCGATTCCAAAAAAGTTGGGACACTGTACAAATTGTGAATAAAAACAGAATGCAATGATGTGGAAGTTTCAAATGTCAATATTTTATTCAGAATACAACATAGATGACATATCAAATGTTTAAACTGAGAAAATGTATCATTTTAAGGGAAAAATAAGTTGATTTTAAATTTCATGGCATCAACACATCTCAAAAAAGTTGGGACAAGGCCATGTTTACCACTGTGTGGCATCCCCTCTTCTTTTTATAACAGTCTGCAAACGTCTGGGGACTGAGGAGACAAGTTGCTCAAGTTTAGGAATAGGAATGTTGTCCCATTCTTGTCTAATACAGGCTTCTAGTTGCTCAACTGTCTTAGGTCTTCTTTGTCGCATCTTCCTCTTTATGATGCGCCAAATGTTTTCTATGGGTGAAAGATCTGGACTGCAGGCTGGCCATTTCAGTACCCGGATCCTTCTTCTACGCAGCCATGATGTTGTAATTGATGCAGTATGTGGTCTGGCATTGTCATGTTGGAAAATGCAAGGTCTTCCCTGAAAGAGACGACGTCTGGATGGGAGCATATGTTGTTCTAGAACTTGGATATACCTTTCAGCATTGATGGTGCCTTTCCAGATGTGTAAGCTGCCCATGCCACACGCACTCATGCAACCCCATACCATCAGAGATGCAGGCTTCTGAACTGAGCGCTGATGACAACTTGGGTTGTCCTTGTCCTCTTTAGTCCGGATGACATGGCGTCCCAGTTTTCCAAAAAGAACTTCAAATTTTGATTCGTCTGACCACAGAACAGTTTTCCACTTTGCCACAGTCCATTTTAAATGAGCCTTGGCCCAGAGAAAACGCCTGCGCTTCTGGATCATGTTTAGATATGGCTTCTTTTTTGACCTATAGAGTTTTAGCCGGCAACGGCGAATGGCACGGTGGATTGTGTTCACCGACAATGTTTTCTGGAAGTATTCCTGAGCCCATGTTGTGATTTCCATTACAGTAGCATTCCTGTATGTGATGCAGTGCCGTCTAAGGGCCCGAAGATCACGGGCATCCAGTATGGTTTTCCGGCCTTGACCCTTACGCACAGAGATTGTTCCAGATTCTCTGAATCTTTGGATGATATTATGCACTGTAGATGATGATAACTTCAAACTCTTTGTAATTTGCAATTTTTCTCTGAGAAACTCCTTTCTGATATTGCTCCACTATTTTTCGCCGCAGCATTGGGGGAATTGGTGATCCTCTGCCCATCTTGACTTCTGAGAGACACTGCCACTCTGAGAGGCTCTTTTTATACCCAATCATGTTGCCAATTGACCTAATAAGTTGCAAATTGGTCCTCCAGCTGTTCCTTATATGTACATTGAACTTTTCCGGCCTCTTATTGCTACCTGTCCCAACTTTTTTGGAACGTGTAGCTCTCATGAAATCCAAAATGAGCCAATATTTGGCATGACATTTCAAAATGTCTCACTTTCAACATTTGATATGTTATCTATATTCTATTGTGAATAAAATATAAGTTCATGAGATTTGTAAATTATTGCATTCCTTTTTTATTCACAATTTGTACAGTGTCCCAACTTTTTTGGAATCAGGTTTGTATATATATACACATACACACACACACACACAACACATATATAATATTTATAAATATAATATATATACACATATTTAAATAAAAACTTTAATGTTAGATGTGCTTAATCGATTTGACATATATAAATATATATAAATAGAATATATATTATATAATTTATGTATATATTATATATACAATTATATATATATATATATACATACATACATACAAACACTTTATACAATAGATTGTTTTAAAGCAGCTTCATGTTAATAAACAGGAATAACAGTATTAACATTGTAAAATTCATCAATTATGAAACAAATTGAATTCAGCTCTACACAAGATAAGTGTAATTATTCAGCTCAACGTTGTTTTTAATTCAGTTTAATAACAGTGTCAGTGTTGCAAAGTTCATTAAATATGAATCCGTTCAGCTATAAGCAGCTCTACAGAAGACAATAGTGTTATTATTCAGCTCAATTCATTTACAGTGTCGATGTTGCAAAGTCAATGTCAATATCCAGCTCAAATTTTGTTCTTATAGTGTCAGTGCAGTTAAATTGATAATATTACTAATTATTCAATGGCTCGGTTTCACAGACAGGGCTTAGATTAAGCCAGAACTAGTCTTTAGTTCAATATAGGGCTTTCATAAACGTGCCTTAGAAAAAAACATATTTTAAGATAAAGTTGCTTTCGGTTAAAACAGCTCAAACATACATTTTAGTCTCCATTCAAGCACCTCAAGTCTTAAGGCCTTTAGGACCCTGAGAAGGCGGCACCCCTCATGTTTCTATAGTAATGGGGATCCCTCCTCCTCCTCACTGTCTCCACGGGGGCATTGGTAGACCCCCACTGCCATGTCATCGTGACAAAGCACTCCCCCATCTCTCCAGGGAAAGAGAAAACCGAGATGGATTTATGGGAGGAGGGAAGAGTACAAAGGCTTTCCAGCTGTCAGGGATATGATGAGGGGGTACAACGCTACAAGTGTATGACAGCATGAATAATGTGATGGATTATTCAACACTGCAGAATTTCTGACTGTCTTCATGTTGGGTAAATAAGGACATGTGTGAAGAGACACATTCTTAACAGGTCGAAGTAATAATGACACATGGAAATTTCTCACATGGAAGTTTAATTGTGCTGCTTCCCTTATCACATTTAGGATAAATATTGTATAAAATACTTCAAACCAAACAACCTTGCACAATGTATAATATAACCAAACTTGATTTTTTTAAAGAAGTGAATATTTCACTTCTCTCTAGTCCCAGATGTCCATTTGAAGAGCTTCTTAACTGAGCTGACCAGCATATTGTTCCTGAAGACATCCGTAGCTCTCTCCCAGCGACTCTCCTCCTTCCACAGGCCTTTCCCTTTCTTCTCTGCCCGGCTCTCGGCCCTCAGTAAGCGCTTGTAGAGACTCCAGTAGATCCGAGAGTGAGGATCCAGACCCACAAGAGGAGACGTCCTTGCCAAACCATGCCTCAAAAGCTCCTCGTTCACACAAGTGTTAAAGAGTGAGCCCTAGAAAGAAAGCAAGGTATGATAACATAACAAATATAACATTTATATTAGATATTTAATCATATATACAATCATTTATTTTAGAACAGGGTTCCCCACATTTAGTTTTCATTCATTTTTCCATATTTTTTTCCAGTTTTTTTTTTATTACTAGAGTTTTAACCCTCTGGTGCTCTTTGGTCATTTCTGACAACAACAAACAAAACTGTTTTTTTTTAGAATTTTTTTACTTCATCTGAATGGTACGAAACTTGGTAAAGGTTTTGGCACTTGCTATGTGAACACACACAAAAAAATCATGGACATGATTCGAAAAAATTAAACCACACTTGTACTCCTTGTGGTCAAAAATGAGGGCATTGGAAATGAATGGGAGACGAATTTCACCTAGTGGAAGCATTTGATACTGCGCACAAACAAAATCTCACTGAAAGCGTTTTTGTGATATCAAGTTCAAATTTGGAACACAGCCTGTTTAGATTTATGGCTTTGATTTTCTCACAGTTTTAGAGTAAAACATGTATTTGTCATAAACATTGGAAATAGTATTTCTGTGCATTTTTCATAATAAACTTAAAGTTCTATAACTTTTTTTATGTTTACTTTTTCCACTTCAGCAATAATCTGCCAAATGTCAAAATGTCTTTGCTCCAAAGCATTGGATGGATGGATGGGTAGGTGGATGGATGGTGAATGGATGGATGGTGGATGGATGGGTGGATGGATGGATTGGTGGGTGGATAGATGGATGGGTAGATGGATGGATGGATGGATGGAGAATGGATGGATGGACAGATGGGTGGATAGATGGATGGATGGATGGTGAATGGATGGGTGGGTGGATGGATGGTGGATGGATGGGTGGATGGATGGGTGGGTGGATAGATGGATGGATAGATGGTGAATGGATGGGTGGGTGGATGGATGGATGGGTGGATGGATGGATGGGTGGATGGATGGGTGGATGGATTGGTGTATTGATGGTGAATGGGTAGATGGATTGGTGGATGACAGTGAAAAAATATAGTTGGAATCACTTTCAGAACGATTTATTCCAGCTGATAAATGAGAATCTATCCTGCTTTAAGAGATTGTGCAGTGCGAGCTTATAACAAACAGAACGATGTTGTGCGTTGGTGTGGACGCTAATATAGTTATCGGTATCGCTCTTGGCCTGAAGACTTTTCCAGGCTTAGAAATAACACATTTGAAATTCCCTGACATTTCCAGGTTTTATATGTCTGTGGGAACTCCATTTATCAACATTTAATAGTTGTTTGAATACTCTTAAGCAGTGGTTCTCAACCAGGGGCCAGACCCACTAGGGGGCCCAAGCAAACTTCCAAGCGGGGCCTCAACAAAGTCCCTTTCAAGGAAAGTCTGTTCACTTGGCGACCATATTTGCAGCTATTTCCGCCATCCAAAAACAAGTCCTATCTATTTGAATGAGGGAATCCTGCAATCTCAAAAACTGCTTGTCGAACTCACAATTAAATAACATTTCAAATCAGCAACAAAAATTCTGACATAATTGTCCCTTAAATGTTGTTTCTCATGCTCAAATAGCATTTAAAAAAGCTTATTTTTCAGGCCAGACCCGCCAACGCACATGTGCAGTCCTGATTTTACCAATCAGCGACTGGCTCTTTTATTTAGAAGGCGGGAATTATTCCGCCATCTTGTGTGTTGCACTTATTCCCATTCATAGTAATATGAGTGCGGCATCATCTTTCTGTATATAAAGTCTTTGGCCTCAAGATGACTCAAAATGATTTAAAATAAGCATTAAAATAGGCTAAAAATCAAGGTACTTCTTATTTTAACTTACCCTTTTTTTTTAAAAAAACAGAGCTCCCACTGTCTTTAAATAACCTGAATATGTAAGGACACTCCATGGCAATTTTTAAGCTCTAACATAGCTCTAACATATTTGATCAGGTACAAAGTTTGAGCAAAAAATACTTATCTAGCAAATCACAAACAACTGGAAAAATCGTGGGATCTTTGAATAATGTTGTGTACAATTGGGCCTTGCAGTCAAAAAGACTGAAAACCACTGCTCCTTTTTTCCCTAGGCATTAAAGCCTCTCATTTGTCAAGCTAACAACTTTCAGGGTGGCCTCTGACTCTGTGCTAATCTGGTCAATCTCACTTACCCTGTTAACTGACACTAGGCAGTGGAGGGTCTCGTTCTGTCGAGCGATCAGCCGGAGCCACACCATCTCAGCCGGTTTCAGCTGTCGAGCGATCCAGTCGTGCCCTTCTGAGGTCATCTCCACTCCGGCCAGGCGTACGTCCAGGAGGGTCACGGACTGACCTGATGGAGTCAGAATGAGTCGTCACCTCTCCCTTTAAAACCGCTCTATCAAAAAGACTCTGTTTCAAAGTGCTTTTACGATGGGAAAACAGTTTACGGAGCCACTATAAAGCAGTGAGCCTTCTCAAGGATTTAAAGAAAGGCCATTATGTGAACAAGGCCAATGCTTTCCTGATATGAGTATCTGTGGGATCCAGGAGAAAGCTAGATACGTCCATATGGTACAAGCACCACGAGGTCAAGCTTAACACGGCCATCTGTGACTCACAGTGACATTGACAAATATAATGGAGATGATCTGTGACTGATATAGTGTTAGAAAAAGCACATTTAGATCACGTCTAAACTCATTTTGAAGGCATGGCTGGTCCGTAATAGAATTACACCAACTGCCTCCCTTCACTAACTGGTTTACAGAGATTCATTTGAAACACGATCTTGTAAATGTGCAAATGTTAATAACCCAGCAGCAATTTGATTCAGTTCTGAAACAAGATGAATCTTACATTACACACAGAGAAAAAGGGTGTCAAAATTGTACCTTTAGGGGTACAACAGCTTGTCACTGGGGCAGTAGGGGAGAGTGGGGTAAGATGAGCCAGTGGGTAAGTTGACCCGCCCCTTTTATCTTGGCAATGGTACACTTTTATTGTCATGTGACCATATATTTTGGAACCACTCATCATTTCTGCCAGACTGTGAAAATGAGAAGCACATGGGAGGAGTGGAAGGCACCCATTTCCTTTAAAAACTGTTTTTGGCTTGTCAAAGTAACATTTTAGCATAACGGATGTAATGGCTGTTGCATCAAAGCAAATTTGTCCAGGTCTAAACTATTTATGATCCATATTGGTGATTTAGTAATGTATAAAACCATGCAAATCATTTAGCTAAATATTAGCCTGAATTGGTAAGATAGCTAGTTTAATCCAAAATGGCAGCTATGGGGCAAAGTGAGCCAAATGCTGTGGGGTAAATTGAGCCACAGGAACACTTTTTTATAAGAAGCCATATTTTTTAGAACCCTTTGTCATAGATGTATTCTGATCATTTCATTCTGAAACATCCTGAAATTACTTTAGATACTTTCATTACACTTCTGCCTTATTTTATCTTATCTTGAGGTAAGTAAAAAATGGCTCATTTTACCTCACTCTCCCCGACCCTTAAAAGGACATATTTGTACCTTTTTTACCACAAAAAGTACCTTAAGGTACGTATGTATACTCTAAGGTACTAATATGCACCGTTTAGGAGTAAAAAAGGTACAAATATGTCCTTTTAAGGGTACTGCCCCCAGTGACAAGCTGTACTCCTAAAGGTACAATTTTGACAACCTTTTTCTCTGTGTGTAGGACGACGGGAGAGAAGAATCTTTTATGCTCCAATGACTGAAGTTAAAAGACTAATAAGTGAATGGGCGTCTACAAGCACTACAACAGGAGCAAGAAAAAAAACAAAACTTCTCTACATTTTCTGACACAGCAGGAGATACACAATTATGAAAACTGTTTCTAAGAGAAATGGGCTATTAAAGATTGAGTCATAATTGAGAGCAGCTGTTCAGATGAACGACAGCTATAAAATAAATGTGCAGGCCTACTGATAGGACATTAAATTAAAGTGTGAGGGGGTCTGACCGGGGGGTCATGTGGGTCCTTACGTTTAGTAAGCAAACGACTGAGCAAAGGGACATAAATTGGAATGTGTTCCACTTCAAGCCCTTCCTCTGTGATGTTTCTCAGTCTTCCTCTGATGCTGATGTTTCTCTCAATGAACCGAGCTGGAATATCTGTGGCAGAGCTGAATTTTGTAATCTGCAGAACAAACACAGGAAAATGAAACATTGATATGATTCCAGGGCATTGGGAGCCTCTGCTGGTGAATGCCAGAACTACATCTTCACACTGGCAGATGGCATGTTTTCCCATTGACAACTATTTAAAAGTAGCTGTTTTTTTATATCAGAAAAACAATGTCCTGACAGATACCAGTGAATCAGTTGTCATGAGCAGGATTGCCAAGTCTGTTTTCATAAGAGAGCAACAGCTTCTCGAACAAGGAAAAAGCTGGGAATTCACCAGGAATTGATTGGTTCATTGAACCGTTGTGGTTTGCTATAGAGTGCAACAGTCAGGTTCCGGAAGTAAAAACTCCATTCATTTTCTACATAGGGAAATTTATTTTGAACAATAACTTATAAACCTTTAAAGACAGACCTACTGTGAGCTACGAGGTTGTTAATCACGTCTTTCAATGACATGGAAACTGTCATTCATGCTTTTATTTCATCCAGATTCGACTATTGCAACTCGTTATAATTGGGGTTGTCTAGAAACTTGCTCTCAAGGTTGCAGCTGGTGCAAAATGCAGCATCCAGACTGTTGACAGGCACAAGGAAATGGTCTAGCATTTTGGCCTCTTTGTACTGGCTTCCTGTTGATTTTAGAGTCCAATATAAAGTTTTGATCATGGTGTTTAAAGGTTTGCATGGTCTTGCTCCAGAGTACATATTGTTCTGCTAGACCCCTAAGATCATCCCAGAGTTTGCTCTTATTCCCAAATCAAGGTTGAAAACCAAAGGAGATCGTGCCTTCTATGTGGCAGCCCCAGGTCTTTGGAAAAGTCTTCCCCTGCACATTAGATCCTGTGAATCAATAGAATCTTTTAATGCTGAAAACACACCTCTATGTGGTGGCATACAATTGCCCCTAGGTTTTGGGACACTGATCACTGTTGTATATTGAGTTGTTGTTATGTGTTTGAGTCATTTTTAGACATGTAAAGCACTTTGGTCAACTTGTGTTGTTTTTGAATGTGCTTAAATAAATGTTGATTGATTGATTGATTGATTGACGAATGAATGATATTTGCTTCTGCTGAAGCCACCAGCCCACATTATTATTTTTAAAATAATCGTGTTTAATATTGGAATTCCTGGTGAAAAACTACATTACCCATGATGCTGTACAGAAAATTACACCAATCAGAGTCAATAAAAAGTAACATGTTCCAAATGAGCTCTTTAGCTCCGCCCACTCCCATGAAGCACCGCGAATTACATAATTGAGTCGATCCCCCATGCTCTCAAAATACTTAAAGGTGCAGTGTGTAAATTTTAGTGGCATCTAGCGGTGAGGTTGTGAATTTGCAATCACCCACCGCTCACCCCTCCTTTTCGAAGTACTTAAAGAAGCTACGGTGGCCGACACAGGACAAAGATGTCGTCGTCTGAGAGAGCAGAGAGTGACTAGCGCTCTGTAGAGCAGTTTGTCCGTTTAGGGCTACTGTAGAAACATGACGGCGCAAAACGGCGATTTCACTGTAAGGGGACCCGCGGTGTATGGAGATAGAAATGACTCATTCTAAGGTAATAAAAACATAACGGTAAATGATGTAAGGTCTTTATACACCACTGAAAACATAGTTATGTATATTATATTGCATTTCTGTCAATAGATCCTCATAAATACTACACACTGCACCTTTAAATGTTTGTATATATATTTGCATATTTTAAAATAAACTTAACATTTATATATACAATCAACATTTGTAAATGAGTAGCTTTAAATTTCTCCATCTTTCTTAATACGATTATGCTGTATGTGGATTGTAAATCAAATCAAATCAAATCACCTTTATTTATATAGCGCTTTTTACAATGCCAATTGTTTCAAAGCAGCTTCACAGTGGTAACAGGAAAATAATGCAACAGAATTTGATTCGGCTGTACAGCCACTCTGGAGAAAACGGTGATGTCATCTAGCTCATTTCAATTATCATATAGTGTCAATGCGGGCAGATCAGTAATATAGTTGAAATTTAAGTGTCCCCAACTGAGCAAGCCAAAAGCCAAAGGCGACGGTGGCAAGGAACCAAAACTCCTTCAGGGCCAGAATGGAGAAAAAAACCTTGGGAGAAACCAGGCTCAGTCGGGGTGCCAGTTCTCCTCTGGCCGACGAACAAATAGTGATTATGATTCTGGCAACATTACAGGTCAGAAGTCATATTAGATCAATAGATATTCGTAGGATTATTCGAACGATTGGAGTCGTCACGCCGGGGACGGTTTTAATGAGGATGTCGTGTCGACCTTACATAATAAACTGTTACGTTTTTATTACCTTAGAATGAGCCATTTCTATCTACATACACCGCGGGTCCCCTTACAGTGAAATCTTTACAGTAGCCCTAAACGGACAAATTTCTCTACAGAGCGCTAGCTACTCCCTGCTGTCTCAGAGACAACATTTTTGTCATATGTCGGCCACCTTAGCTTCTCTACGTGCTTCAAAAGGGAGGGGTGAGCGGTAGACGGTTGTAAATTTACACAGTGCACCTTTAACCCGAGAAGGAGTTTTAAAAGTAGACCGAATGCGCAGGAAAACTGCAGACTTGGCAAACGTGGTGGTCATGACATATAAAACTTGTCTCTGTGAGAGTCATATGCCGGACAGCAGAAAGTGTGGTGTTATAAAGGTACATACATTTAAAAAAAAAATTAAAATATTAAAAACTTTGCAGGATAAAATGCTGATGACCGTTAAAACGCGTCATCACAGTGTGTGAAAAGGGTCCACGCCTGTTAGCCAATCAGTAAAACCAATATCAATACCTCAACCAATAGCGTGAGTTTGGGGCGTGGCCACTATGTTTTTGTTTACAGATAATACCAGCTGTTCAATAATTCACATACAAAACCCGAAAGCATTAGTAGCACTTTACTCGAGCACACAGAGACCATTGGCATCTCGACTGTCAGAAAGAAAAGCGCTGTTTGTGCATTTACCAGTCTGATGCTCCTCGCTATGACGAGAAGACCCGCGATGCCAACACATGTGCTGATGTTCTGTTGGGGAGCATGTTATTGAATATATGCAATGTCAAGATAATCAAAACCACAAGATAACACAATATAACATGTGTCCTGCATGCAATAGCAGCTGGCATATAGCTTGTGGTTCACAAACTCAGTATCTCGACACTTGGGCAGTCATATTTCTACTCTATTAAAATAAAATCAGATGGCATGTATTGTTCAAATATACTACTTACCCGGACAATAGTTAAGTTATCGTCAGCAAACTGTGATATATGCGCAATTAAATTTTTGGAGGGCTTATCATGCTCGTTCACGTCTGCAGTATCTGAACCTGACGGCATGTTGTTTATAGAGGAAGAACTACAAAATAAAGCCCCGCCCACTGTTAAAGGGTAGCAGCTAGGCCAAAATAGATAAAAGTGTTTTTAGTTTCACATACATACAGAATGCTTGGAATACTTAAAATAACTGGATCAAATCTTTCTTTTCTTTATTTGTATATAAAATTTATTTTTACTTTATTTATTGTATTTTTTTTTCATACTTTGGGAATGTTGCAGCCCCATACGCAACAAACTGAGATGCACTGTGTATTCTGACACCTTTCTATCAGAACCAGCATTAACTTCGTGAGCAATTTGAGCTACAGTAGCTCGTCTGTTTGATCGGACCACACGAGCCAGCCTTCACTCCCCACGTGCATCAATGAGCCTTGGCCGCCATGACCCTGTCGCCGGTTCACCACTGTTCCTTCCTTGGAGCACTTTTGATAGATACTGACCACTGCAGACCGGGAACACCCCACAAGAGCTGCAGTTTTGGAGATGCTCTGACCCAGTCGTCTAGCCATCACAATTTAAAGTGAAAGCTTAAAATAACTGGATAAAATTTTTCTTCATTTGTATATAAGATATGCCTTTATTGTATTTTTATTTATTTATTTTTTACATACTTTGGGAATGTTGATAAAAACGGTTTACAAGTATTTACAACGGTTCAATCACTGCAACTACGCTCTTTCCCCATTATGTGACATAAAACAAATAAAAGAAGATATTTTATGAGCATTACAAAAATAAAGGAAATGTTTACCGGTACAGTACAGTATTTTAAAGGGACGATTTACTCAAAAATGATAATTCTGTCATTCAGCCCGTGTTGTTTCTAACTTTCTATTTCCCAGGAACACATCCTAGTCAGGTTTTAAAAAAAATAAATAAATAAATAAAAACAGGAAGATGAGTGAATAATGTCATTTTTGGATGAACGATCTTCATAATTTTCCCCCAATCATCAAGAAGCAACTTGTAATAAAAGTGCTGGTGATTGTATAAATATCAACGTCAGATTGTATTCTATGCTTTCCACTTCACTTCTGAAATGGGCGTTTACACGACACAGTTTTCAACTAAAAACGGAAACTTTTTGTTCATTTTCACCGTTTATTTACACGACAATGGCGTCTTGGTGGCCTTAAAACGCAAACTTTTGAAAACGGGTTTCAAAGTGCACGTTTTTGAAAACGAGTGTTTTGAAAACTTCGTGTAAACTACAAAAAGCGAATATATGACGCCATGCGCATGCGTATTAGTGCCCGTGTTTCGTTTCGCGCAATCAAAATTGTTTTGATAACGTTGTCGGTAAAATTTTCCTGTTTTTAGCACATCGTTGTCGTGTAAACGTACCCTAAATAATTTATAGAAAATCTAATGATTCATTTTGTTGCCATGGATTTTGGTAGAGCTAACAAAAAAAAATGTTGTCCCAAAAGACACAGCTGGTCTCAGTAACATTAAGCTCAGTCACAGACTTCCAAACTGCATTAAAAATATACTGAAAATACACTGAAAAGGACAAAACAAAACATTAAAGTGAAAGATGAGAAAATGTAAATACAACCTCAATCAATATTTTTTTCCTGGCCTTGCTAAAGTCTGTGATTTATAAACATAACAGAACACAATGAACTAAAAATAAAATAATTTCCATCTCTGTAATCAATTTCAGTAGTAATACAACCATTTTCATTCACAATTGGGTGATAGATGAAGCCATTCAGGTAAAACTATTAACATTTCACCTGAAGTGCTTAATTAGAATCAATTCTTTTGGAGAAAAAAACACAAAAACCTGACATGTGAATGTAGCAACTGCTTCATCATTCATGTATGATATCAGAACACAAGTTTTTTTTTTTTTAAACCTGCATCATACTAAAAACAGAAAGGCACTGGACCTCAAGTATTCGTAAGACAAATGCTTGATTAAATAGGCCACCAAGCAGTGAATGTCATGCTGTTACTGTGATGTATTGTGTATCTCGAGGTCTTCAATTTGGAATTAAAGCTCTGTTTTTTGGGGATAATGGAATGCATATGCTGCTAATAATTTAATAGTAGAGTATATTATCTATTTCAGTCCTCAGAGTTTAAAGCCTGTCTACAGGCCTGCTGTAGTGTGACAAAAACAAGCAGTCATTCTGAGAGGAAAAGAAAGGCCAAGGCATGGAGTAAAGAGACAGAGTCCAGTAGAGATGGTTATTTGGCAACCCTGCAATGCCACGCAGAGGGACTCTCTTCTTGCAACCGCTTCATTTTCTTTCCGAAGAAGATCCACCAGCAGAGACCAATCACAACACACACCACAGACTCCACATAGTAACCGTCCAATGCTGTCATGCATGCACCGCCCTCTCGGACGCAGAGCTGAAGACAATATAAGAACAGGTTAAAAACGAGAGGCATAGTTAAGTGGAAATTAAAAGATGAGATAAAAGGCTCACCCCTGCTTCTTCAGCCGAGCCGCACGTCTGCCCTGGGGCTCCCTGGCACTCCTTAAAGGTCAGCGGGTCCACCAGCCATAGAGCTAGAGTGGAGGGCCAGTTTCCTCCTAGATTAGTCACAGTGTTCAGAAGGGTCATGTAGGTGCCACCGATCACAGGGTCACTGACCTTAGCATGAAAGGCCATGCAGGCTACATACATGCTGTATAGTGCCACCTAGTGGAGAAAGACATTTTACAATGAACAGAAGTACAAAATGTGCAAATGTGCTGATTTAATTCTATGAAACGGCAGTTTTATTTAATTTTTGATGTATTATTATATTGTTATATAATTTTATATTATTATACATATACATAAATATATAGGTATGTATTATATATATAAAAAATACATTTAAATATATTTTTATATAATTTTATTATGCATATAAATATAAATACATTAATATATAGATACATAAATATATATATATATATTTTAAATATTTATTGTTTCATTTGTGAGTTTTTGTTATTGTTATAATATATAATTATAATATAATTAAATTATTGTAAATATAAATACAAATACATGAAAATATATTGTTATATAATTATATTATACATATAAATACACAATTAATATACAGATACGTAAATATACATTTATTTTTTATATATTTATTGTTTCATTTGTGAGTTGTTATTGTTATATTATTATATTACAATTGTAATATAATTATATTATTATAAATGCATTTAAATACACAAATATATATAAAGTAAATGTGTGTGCGAGCAATTTTATATAAGTGTGTGCAAATATATATATATATATATATATATATAACAAAATGGAAGAAAAATTGTATTTATTAGGGGTGACCCCGAATAGTCGAAGATTCGATGCTTCGATAGGAGGAGCCTGATTGGACTACCGATCTCACAGTCGAATCTTTGCACATGTGTTATGAAACGAGGATCATTGGCTATATGGGGGTGCTCAATGTCTGATTTCACATAGAACTACCGGTTTTCTCCCAATAAGTTAATATACAGCCTATTATGATAATGCTGTAAATAAAAATGTGAAAAGAAAGAAGCTTTTAATAAATAGTAATTAGTCGTTTTTAACATGCCTGAATAAATAAAAAATAGATTAAACCCCTGTGACAGATTTAAGTTTCACTTTCTATGATCCGTGACTGACAGAGGGGTATCTTGGCAGCAGTGATTTAATCTTTAACAATGTCTGGGATAAGAAAATCTAAAGTGTGTCCACACCATCAGAAAGGATATTCTCCAAAGCTGGATTTATCATCAGTAAAACCAGGAGCGCACTTCTGCCGGCCAGTTGGTTTTCCTCGCACACAATTTAAAAAAAAGACTCAGACGGACACAGGCAGAGTGAAAGATTGGATTTTTTTTTCGATCAGGTAGGGTACAAGTGATTTCAAAACATTTCAGCCGGTTCTAATGTGATTTTTGGATGCTGTGGACGTGTTTAGCTAAAAAGACTGCCACTCCAGTTTAGCGTTTATTGTTGTCTCTGCAGTCAAGTTGACAATTCTGGCTATACTTTAGTTATTTTAATAATTTCTTTATTTTTTATTTTATTTATTGGTTTCAAGGCGAAATGTAAAAGCACCTATTTGAGTTTGTCATTGTACTGTAGCCTATTGTTGTAGTGGTTCTCATCAAGAATAATAGGCTAATGAATCCACCATTCAAGCAATTGGCGGTAATTTTAAAGTGAAAATATAATGCTCTCAGCCGCACGGGCTTTCATAACGGTGCGTGTCCACCGGCTCGGACCGAGCTCTGCACCGTTATGAATGCCCGTGCGGACATGCGTATTCTACTTTCGCTTTCAAATTAGCGATTTAAAAGCCCCCGCCGGTAATACCGGTATTACAGATGTTGTCACACGCCGATTAACCGGTGGGAAAATATCCTCAGTCACATTCCTACTGTGAAAGAAAAATAAAAGACACACACACACACACACACGATTCGACTATCAGTCGACTATAGGCAAGACGTGACAATTGTGATTTGACTATGTAAATCCGTAGTCGGGGAGACCCCTAAAATACATACATACATACATACATACATACATAAGACTTATTATATTATAGGTTTTCTCTGTATTATTTCATTCTGTGATGTATTATATATATAAATTATGTTTTATACATTCATTATTGAATTTGTGAGTTATTATTATGTTATGGTTATATTATATTGGTAACACTTTACAATAAGGTTTCATTTGTTAACATTAGTTAACTACTTTAGTTAACATGAATAATATTTCTACAGCATTTATTCTTCATAACATTTACTAATACATTTTTAAAATCCAACATTATATCTGTATTCACACTGTATTTGTGAATGCACTTTGAACTAATATGAAGAAACAATGAATAGTATTTTTATTAATTAACATTAACAAAGATTAATAAACACTATAACAAATATATTGCTCACTGTTAGTTCATGATAGTTAATGCATTAACTAATGTTAACCATATTGTAAAGTGTTACCATTATATTATTATAAATGTAAATTTTAAATATATATTATATTATATGCGTGTGTGTGTTTGTATTTTTTCTTGATATATTGATTTTTTTAGATACACAAAAATAAGTTTTAATTTTGTGATGTATTTTTATATATTATTGTTATGTTATACAATTCATAATATTATTTATTATAATAAATAAATAGTCATTGATTAAACTGCTGACAAAATGAATATGAACTAACCTGATGCAATGCATAGCTCAGCAGCACAACAGCATAATAATACAGCGGAAACCCCTCGTCCTGACGAACACTTGGTGTCCACCAGACCAGCAGGGCGTACTCTAGACCAATCAGCAGCCTTCGAGGAACACAAGCCACATGCTTCCTATTACTTTATACAACGCATGTATTCCCTCTAACGATCGATTACACATGTGGCTGTACACCACAGCTCTTAAAGTCAAGAATCAAAGGCATGTGTGTGGATTTAGTTTGTACCTGAATGGGAAGGCCTTGTAGAACACGTCAAGTGGACGTGGACCAGCTGTGTATTTACTAATAACTAGAGGCAGCAGGATCTGCAGAGGCACCATGGGAACTGCCAGCAGAGCCAGCTGCTCTTTAGGAACCCCGGCTTCCACTAGCTTTAGCCCCGTCACGGCGTCCGCTGCAGAGAAACCCATCTGAAGAAGAGACAAAGAGGGATGAATTAGAGCGATTTGAATACAACTACAAAGTTACAGCAATCAAACCAGTTGAAACAGGAAGATGACCACAGTGAACCTCGTCTTAGTGACATTACCTTAGCAGTAAGCAGAAGAACACAGAAGGTAAAGACAGTGGGCATTTTAATGATGGACAACAAAAGTTTGTAAGTCTCCATAACACCCTGCGTCTCCTCTTTAGGCTTCTTCTTAGTGTGATGGTGTCTGCCGTTTTCCTTTTTCAGGATAGCGACCAGAGTGGTAGAAACCAGGAACACGATCCCCCAGAAAAACAAAAAGTCTGAGACGGAGCAGAACAGAACAAAGTACAGCGTATCAGTAAACCTGCATCAAGTCACATGATTTCATTTATTTAGGCCTGTTTAATACTGACAAAAGGATAAGGTACTAATATATATATATATATATATATATATATATATATATATATATATATATATATATATATATTATATTATATTATATTATATTATATTATATTATATATATATATATATATATATATATATATATATACACACACACACACTCACATATATACATACATATATATATATATACATATACATATACATATATATACACATATATACACTCACCTAAAGGATTATTAGGAACACCATACTAATACTGTGTTTGACCCCCTTTCGCCTTCAGAACTGCCTTAATTCTACGTGGCATTGATTCAACAAGGTGCTGAAAGCATTCTTTAGAAATGTTGGCCCATATTGATAGGATAGCATCTTGCAGTTGATGGAGATTTGTGGGATGCACATCCAGGGCACGAAGCTCCCGTTCCACCACATCCCAAAGATGCTCTATTGGGTTGAGATCTGGTGACTGTGGGGGCCATTTTAGTACAGTGAACTCATTGTCATGTTCAAGAAACCAATTTGAAATGATTCGAGCTTTGTGACATGGTGCATTATCCTGCTGGAAGTAGCCATCAGAGGATGGGTACATGGTGGTCATAAAGGGATGGACATGGTCAGAAACAATGCTCAGGTAGGCCGTGGCATTTAAACGATGCCCAATTGGCACTAAGGGGCCTAAAGTGTGCCAAGAAAACATCCCCCACACCATTACACCACCACCACCACCAGCCTGCACAGTGGTAACAAGGCATGATGGATCCATGTTCTCATTCTGTTTACGCCAAATTCTGACTCTACCATCTGAATGTCTCAACAGAAATCGAGACTCATCAGACCAGGCAACATTTTTCCAGTCTTCAACTGTCCAATTTTGGTGAGCTCGTGCAAATTGTAGCCTCTTTTTCCTATTTGTAGTGGAGATGAGTGGTACCCGGTGGGGTCTTCTGCTGTTGTAGCCCATCCGCCTCAAGGCTGTGCGTGTTGTGGCTTCACAAATGCTTTGCTGCATACCTCGGTTGTAACGAGTGGTTATTTCAGTCAAAGTTGCTCTTCTATCAGCTTGAATCAGTCGGCCCATTCTCCTCTGACCTCTAGCATCAACAAGGCATTTTCGCCCACAGGACTGCCGCATACTGGATGTTTTTCCCTTTTCACACCATTCTTTGTAAACTCTAGAAATGGTTGTGCGTGAAAATCCCAGTAACTGAGCAGATTGTGAAATACTCAGACCGGCCCGTCTGGCACCAACAACCATGCCATGCTCAAAATTGCTTAAATCACCTTTCTTTCCCATTCTGACATTCAGTTTGGAGTTCAGGAGATTGTCTTGACCAGGACCACACCCCTAAATGCATTGAAGCAACTGCCATGTGATTGGTTGATTAGATAATTGTATTAATGAGAAATTGAACAGGTGTTCCTAATAATCCTTTAGGTGAGTGTATATATATATATATAAAAAATTTACATAGTGAATATAGCAGTTGTTGAATATACCTGAGAGTGTTACAATGCCCCGTTCCTGTGGCTCAAACCTCAGATACTTGTTGCAGAAATCAGCAGACTCCAGAGCCAGAAACAGCACGTTTCCTAGGAAGTATCCGGCCGTCTGTCCCACAGAGTTACAGGTCGAGGCATAGCCCACATTCTCCCTGGACAGCATCGTCAAAGCCCAGCCGTCCACGGCAATATCCTGAGTGGCTGCGAGGAAAGCCAGCATGAAGAAGACGGCGGTCAGCGTGATCACATCTGGCCCCCTCTGACCATCCGTCTGAAGCATCGAGTCGACCGTGAACGACAGGTAAAGCATAAAAAGACCCAGCAGGTACTGAGTGGGCACCAGCCACGACTTCCTCCTGCCAAACCGCTGCAGGTACAGAGAGTCCACCAGGGGAGCCCAGAACAGCTTTAGACTGAAGGGCCAAAAGACAAAGCTAAAATAGGCCTGGTCCCTGTAGCTGACGTTCTTACTCTGCATGATGAGAGGGATGCTCCCAGCTAGGCCTAAAGGAATGCCCTGAAGCACATACAAGAACAATAGCAGGGCCACATTGCTCAGTTCTCCATTGATCCCATTAGACGCTTGTCCATCAGCCCTGTCTGAGTTTGGAAGAAGAGCCTCCTCATCATCCTCAACTTCTAGCTTGGACTCTCTTGCACGCATATCCGAGTTGGAGACCACAGGCTTCCGCTGCCTCCCGTTCTTGTGTGTGATAGATTTAGACACTTCCATCTTAATCTGCCAGGCATCAATCCAAATAAGTCCTTAAAACACCTGCATGGACATAAAGCATTAAAACATCTGCACCACAACAAAACAAACAGCATAACATCTTATTGGAAGACTAGGGGAAAATGTGCATTCCTCTCTGACATCAAAACACACAAAAGATGAAGAAAACAGATTCTTATCCCTGCTGAAACCAGCCTAAGCTGTTTGGGTGGTTTTAGACACTTTTGGCTGACCAGGCTGGTCTAAAACACCAGCTAAGACCATCCAAGCAGCCTATGCTAGTTTAAGCGTTTTATTTTTCTAGCAGGGATGTCACGTAAAGCTGAATAAACACAACAAATAACATCAGATCAGAGACATTATCGTGCGACACATTCATTAAGTGAGTTAAATTATCGGACATACTCCGAACGAGAGGATGACATGAGTATGAGATGGTAAAGAAGAAGAAAATACACTGATTCATGGTTACCTTGCACTATGATGACACACCACATGACAAGTCAAGACATTAATGAATCAATGAAAACGAACGACGAAGAAAACACGCTGTTCTGTGACTTCAAATGAGCAGCACTTTACTGAGACAAAAACATCCATGCAAATGTATAGTATACCTAGTGTTTACAAGACGCAGGGAAGCGCAGTGAGTACACCTGACTGCTGAAGTGAGGAGGAAGCCGGAGCGGTGCGTCAGTTAAATGTGTCCGAATGCTTCAGCTGACGTGTCTTACAGCGGCAGTTTTTAGTTCCGCCCGGTTTTACACAGTTTGTAAATATTCTATCAATGCATACATTACACACTTTACTGACACATAAAGCTATATAAATATAGTAGTCTCGTTGTCGAGTATTACAGTTGTTGTGATTAATATAGTTGATATAGTTATTGCAGTTAATGTTATACTGTTTACTTCTGTAGACTACAGTATAATCGTGATAAATTAATATGTCTCATCTCATTAAGGGAGTGTAAGAAACTTCCAGAATGTTTCTGCCATTTTAATAACTAGTTAATATATGGTTAATACATCATATTAATATTAATGTGTGTGTTTATGTATGTGTGTATATATATATATATATATATATATATATATATATATGCACACACACACATATATTGTATAAACACAAACTTTTATGTTAGATGCGATTAATCGTGATTGATTGATTTGACAGCACTATATATATATACACACCGATCAGACATAACATAATGACCACTGACAGGTGAAGTGAATAACACTGATTATCTCTTCATCACGGCTCCTGTTAGTGGGTGGGATATATTAGGCAGCAAGTGAACACTTTGTCCTCGAAGTTGATGTGTTAGAAGCAGGAAAAATGGGCAAGCGTAAGGATTTGAGCGAGTTTGACAAGGGCCAAATTGTGATGGGTAGACGACTGGGTCAGAGCATCTCCAAAACTGCAGCTCTTGTGGGGTGTTCCCGGTCTACAGTGGTCAGTATCTATCAAAAGTGGTCTAAGGAAGGAACAGTGGTGAACCGGCGACAGGGTCAAATGGTATTCCCTGGTGGCTGTGGTCTCTTTCAGCAGGATAATGCTCCCTGCCACAAAGCAAAAATGGTTCAGGAATGGTTTGAGGAGCACAACAACGAGTTTGAGGTGTTGACTTGGCCTCCAAATTCCCCAGATCTCAATCCAATCGAGCATCTGTGGGATGTGCTGAACAAACAAGTCCGATCCATGGAGGCCCCACCTCGGAACTTACAGGATTTAAAGGATCTGCTGCTAACATCTTGGTGCCAGATACCACAGCACACCTTCAGGGGTCTAATGGAGTCCATGCCTCGACGGGTCAGGGCTGTTTTGGCAGCAAAAGGGGGACCAACACAATATCATAATGTTATGCCTGATCGATGTGTATATATATATATACTTGAAGTGTTTTTATTTTTTGTGAGATAAATTTATTATGCTCACCAAGGCTGCATTTTTTTGATATTTTGTGAAATATTATCACAATTTAAATGAACTGTTTTCTATTTCAATATATTTTCCTGACGATAAAGCTACATTTTCAGCAGCAATTACTCCAGATTTGGTCAAGAAAAAAATTCTTATTATATTATATTTTTTTATTACTGATTAATATTTTTGTGTAAACCGTTTATTTTTCAGGATTATTTGATGAACAGAAATAAAATGTTTAAAAAAAAGCAGAAACCTTTTGTAACCGTTTAATGTCCTTTATGCCAATCTAATGCATCATTGCTGAATAAAAGTATATATATATATTTTTTAAAAGAAATCTTACTGACCCCAGACTTTTGAATGGTAGGGTAAACAGAAGGCTATATTACAATGTATTATAATAAAAGTGTTCATATAATAACCCATATAAAGAAGCTCTTAACTAACTTATAAACTATTGACGAGTTGTTTAAAGGAATCAGTGCAACATGTATTTATGAAATTAATGTAATGAAGTACATTAAAAGATAATGAGCTGAATATGGTCTAGTTTTCAATATACATAGTAAAAAAGTCAAATAGATCTTTAGGTCCTAATACAGCTTTATATTGGTTTGCAAAAATGTATAAATAACTCATTGTCTTCCACCCGGTGCTTGTCAAAACATATTACTGGCTCATATTAAAATGTAATGACCTTCTAAACACCAGACCAAACTAAAGTCATAACTCATAAACTAAAACACGTGACCATGGCCTGAAATAGCGGTCCCATTCTCACAAGGCCACAGATGCAGTATGTAATTAGAGTCAGCAGCCATAATTGACAGGGGAAAATAAAACTGAAAGAAAAATATGCACTTTGATTTCTATGATACACATATTTGCATAATGTAACTAAACATTATGCTATGTGATACTTAAGTGTTGAAATGTTTGAAATGTTTGAAAACCATAAAATCATATATAAAGCAATGTGCTGTTTGAGTTTTTTGAGCCGTTTAATGCTTTCACTGTGAAAGAAGACATCAGAGATAATGAATGGCTGAATATGCAGTGTGTGGAGCCACGTGGAATCTGTTTAAATGCATGTGACAGAGGATGTTGAATAAAGACATGTGACCAGACGTGTGAGTGTAAACTAACTCAATCTTTTTTCCATTAGCAGCCACTGCCATCTTCATTTATTTAAGTAACCAGTTGAGTTGCTTCTGTTTTCTGACCCAAATCAAGACTACATAAATATACTCATATAAAGCTTACAAAGCTGTCACCGGGACTTTTTCCAAACGTTTCTAATATGTACCATTTAGGTACTATTATGTAGGTACTAAAATGCACCCTTTAGGGGTAATTAAAAAAAAAAATCAAATTATTTATTTATTTATTTTTTTTTAAATTGAGTGTTCATCGGAGTGGTCCAAGACCTTATCACTTTTGTTGTACTTGAACCATGAATACACAAAAAAAACATTGACTGGATTCGAGAAGTTTATGTGGTTGAAATTAAAAAAGTCCCTCAATGCTTAAAATTAAAACAAAAAATGCTAAAACTTACCCAAAAATGATTTTAAAATGTCTACATGTGTATCTGAATGCATTCTGAAGAGATAAACTGACTTTAGGACCCAGCGGAACAGCTCATTTGCTCCAAATAGAGCTATAAGGCCATCTAGTGGCAAGAGTCATGAAATATCATGTTATATTATTTTTTTTCCACAAGAGGTGAGCAAAGACACAATGTGAGATATTCTGAGCTGAATTAAAAGGGTTATGCATGAAATTGTGAGTTATTTTGATTATATTATTTACTGATAAAATCTAGTAATTTAAAGGTAAATAAAAAAAAAATAGAATAAAAAATATTATAAAAATGAAATGATATAAGCTTTCTGGACCGAAAAAAAAGGTATAATTTTAGGGCTTTGGGTCATTTTGACCCGCGAGGGACGGAGGACGGATTAAAGGTTAAATATATTTTTCGTGTTCCCATTTGCTGAAATAACAAAAGAAAAACTACACAATAGTATTTTCACAACTTTCAAAAAAACAAAAAATCAAACAAACAAAAAAAAACAAAACAAGAGAGCTTGATGTCATTTTTTTTTTTGTTGTAATTTAATGCAAACGTAATATAATACAAAGTAGTGTTATAAATGTACATACATTTTTAAAAAATTAAAATATAAAAAAAAGGATTTGCAGGATTTACGATGCTGGTGACCGTTAAAACGCGTCATCACAGTCTGTGAAAAAGTTCCACCGTTGGGTTTCAAATTTAATTAATTTAAACCAACGGTTGGCTATCTTTTTTTTTTCTTTTTCTTTTTTAATGTAATTAATTACACCTAACGCTTATTATTTAAATCTGAAAATGATCTCAAGTTATTAGGGTAGTATATGTTTTAACATGTTTAATCTTCAAAAAAATCGTTGTTAGATTCCCATGCCCACCGGCGGCCCCCCAGCCAACAGAAACTTTCTCCGACTCTTAACGTCAAACTCCTCCCTATCAGCGAGCCGGCTGAAGATACGGTAACGGAGCTGTAGTAGTAAGTAAACGGCCAGCAGGAGAGTGGGTGACACAGTCAACGATCACACGGAAGAGAGAGAGCGAGAGCGAGAGGACCCACTGAACACGCTCACAACAGAAACACGGCAAGACAGGAGTGTCCGCTCCACATCACGCACTTATGGCACTGTGTAACGGGGATAGCAAGGTCAGTAAACCGGCCTAAGCATGGAGCAAAACCCAAACTCTTCTGCCCGTCCTTGTGCGTATCACCGGTACTCGCCACCGGTACTCCCCGCTCACACGCGGCCTGTCTGCGCTGGGAAACTTACAGCGCGCGGCGACCCGGGGTTTATCGCTTTGGCTGATTGCTGTACATTTATTAATGCGTGTTTGCCCTTATGGTGGATTTATATGGTCGGTCCTTGCCTACGGCACTCTACCGGGCTGATGTCGCGGTGCTGGATGTGATATAGTGAGCACATCACATGCCCCGGGCGAAGCTCAGAGGCTCGGCGTGCGCAGCCCAGCTCATGCGTTCAGTTAGCCGGGGCTCGAGCGCACAAGCTAATGCTAGTTAGCCACAATCAATGTGACATGCTGAGCTTCCACTGCTAATGATGATTCGGAACTGTGGCTGAAATGAACAGCCACCCGTGAAACACCTTTGAGTTTCTTGCAGCTACAAAGCATTTATCGCATATCGCTGTGAAAAGTTGAGCTGTTCTGTGTTAACATGCTATTATGAGCTGTGAATGGTGTACAGGCCAGTGCATTTTCACACTGGAGAATGGGTCATGTTTGCTATTTGTTTAATCTTTGCATATTACATGACTGCACTCTTCCATGTGTTTATTTAAATAACTTTAATGCATTTTACCGGCATTTTATACTCTTTTGAGTCAGTTATAAAGTGTTGTTTTCTTGCGCACACAAACCACGTGGGAGGGTTTCGTACTTATAGTGTAATACGAACCCATGTATCTCTTACTATAGTTTATCTGTCTTTTCTGAAATAATGACTGATCTATTTTTACCTCACTGTTATGATTTGAAGTTGATCATACTTGATACTATGTGAGTATATACTCCATATTTGGAGGCCATAAAATAAAAAAGTAAAATGTAATAATAATGTAGAAATATGACCAACCATAGGCAGTTTTGTACTTTTAGAAAGAAAATAGTAGTGGTTAATGCCAATACGATATCTAAAGAGCAGGATGCCAATTTTATTAATGAATGAATTGAGGGAAAAAAAATAAAAAATATTTATTTATTTATTTTTAAATATTTTTGAAAGAATTCTCATATGCTCTAAAAATACAGAAAAAACTGTAATACTGTGAAAATTTTATTATAATTTAAAATTATGGTTCTCTATTTTAATATATTTTAAAATGTAATTTTATTTCTGTGATGCAAAGCTGAATTTTCAGCATCATTACTCCAGTCTTCAGTGTCACATGATCATTCAGAGATTTATACACCATCTGAAAGCTGAATAAACAAGCTTTCCATTGATGTATGGTTTGTTAGGATAGGACTGAGATACAACTATTGTAAAATCTGGAATCTGAGGGGGCAAAAAAATCTAAATATTGAGAAAATCGCCTTTAAAGTTGTCCAAATGAAGTCCTTAGCAACGCATATTACTAATAATAATACATTTTTGATATATTAACGGTAGGACATTTACAAAATATCTTAATGGAACATGATCTTTACTTAATATCCTAATGATTTTTGGCATAAAAGCAAAATGTATCATTTTGACCCATATAATGTATTGTTGGCTATTGCCACAAATATACCCGTGAGACTTATGACTGGTTTTGTGCTCCAGGGTCACAAATGATGATTTATTATCAATGTTGAAAACAGTTGTGCTGCTTAATATTTTTTTGGAACCTGTGATACTTTTTTTTTCAGGATTCGTTGATGAATAAAAAGTTAAAAACATTCAAAATAGAAATCTTTTCTTACAATATAAATCTTTACTATCACTTTTTATCAGTTTAACACATCCTTGCTGAGTAAAAGTACTAATTTATTTCAAAAAAAGAAAGAAAAAAATGACTGACCCCAAACTTGTGAGCGTTAGTGTAAATTGTTACAAAAGATTTCTATTTTAAATAAACGCTGTTCTTTTTTAAAACTTTATTCATCAAAGAATCCTGAAAAAAGTATCACAGGTTATAAAAAATATTAAGCAGCACAACTGATAATAAATCATCATATGAGAATGATTTCTGAAGGATCATGTGACACTGAAGACTGGAGTAATGATGATGATAAATTCAGCTTTGATCACAGGAATGAATTATATTTTAAAGTATATTAAAATAAAAAAAAACTTTATTTTAAATCGTAATAATATTTCACAATATTACTTTTTTTTTTTTTTTTTTTTTTCCTGTATTTTTGATCAAATAAATAAATGCAGGCTTGATGAGCAGAAGAGACTTCTTTCAAAAACATTAAAAATAGTAATGTTTCCAAAATTTTGACCGGTACTGTATATATGCATGAAAATGTATTTGATATTTAATAAGATGGACATATTTATACTTTCTAATAATGTTTTAAAATATTTTACCACTAATTTTACCAAACCAGAGTAAAAAAAAACACATGCCATAATATTTCACATGCCTGATATCACAAATTTTTAAGAATACATTCAAATCTTGTGTCTGCATTAATTCTCACACACAGTGTGCAGTAATGGTTGTATGCATTACATGGAACATTTCCTTCCATGTGACCGCATTTATCAGGAGCATCACATCTGTAGTCTCCAGTCACATGCAAACTTGTGCCTTTAAATGCATCACAAATTGAATTAGTAGCGTTTTACTTGCCTAACATGGGGAATTATGTAACACATGCTCTTCATTGTGTATCTGCAGCTGGATATCGTCGGAGAGCCTAAGGATGGTTTATGTTCCTACGAGGGTGCCGTGGTGATCCTAGATGCGGGAGCACAGTATGGGAAAGTGATTGACAGGCGGGTGCGAGAGCTGTTCGTCCAGTCTGAGATTCTGCCTCTGGAGACGCCAGCATTCGCCATCAGAGAGCAGGGTTTCAGGTGAGCCCATCGCTGCCAAGACTCGTCAGTAGATGCCGTTTGGTTCTCATGTTAAAAAGTGCCAGGGAAGCCTAATTTAATTGCAAAGTAGAAATGTTTGATGTGGTAACTGGCAGGCTTTAGTATCAGAACTATCACTGTGAAACAAAGGCACAAGCAATGAAAGTATTGTTGGAGATCGCAAACACATTTTGTTATTGTACAGTTCTAATCATCCAGCTGCTGCTCTTTTAAAAACCTATTCTACAGATTTGTAAAACACCAGTCGGTAAAGATAAACAGGCACATTGGTTTATTTTGTCAGTTTGTCCTTGAGAGAACACAGTGAGAGTTTGTAGAGTGCTGTGCATTCCACCTGTGAGAACATAAAAGGAAACAAAGCTGATGTAGCGCTGAACATTGAGACTGGGAACGAGGCTGATAGAAAGACAGAAACTCACATGTTGGAGAGATAAGTGGATCACATGATCTGGCCTTTGCATTAGAACTTTCCCAGACTCTTTCCATCTTTCTCAGCCACTTGATATAATTACAAAACTATTTTGGTTAATATAAATTGGTTTATAATGTGTATATCAAATTATTGTCTCCAATGTTAGGGCCATTATTATATCTGGAGGGCCAAACTCTGTCTACGCTGAAGATGCACCCTGGTTTGATCCAGCCATATTTACCATTGGGAAACCAGTTCTGGGAATCTGCTATGGAATGCAGGTGAGAAACTAACTATTATTAATAATAAAAAATAAGAATTATTATGATGATGATTTATCATTTAGTTTAAAAATTATTATTATATATTTTATTATGAATAATGACAATAAAATCACATTTAAATACCAAATACACTAGATTTTTTAATGCTTTAGAAAAGCAATTTAAAGGCACAATATGTAATTTTTCACCGCTAGAGGTCACTTATTTAAAACAAAGGCGTAGCTTGATGACGCCTGGATTTCGCGGAGCTTTTATTCTGCCACAGTCGCCGCTTCTGCTCATGTGTATGTGAGGTAACGCAGCGCTGTTTTATCATATTAGATACATTATTTGAGTGTGTTGAAAGTTATGTTATAATGCTACTCTGTGCGTTCGCTCGGCGGCTGCTATGAGACACTTGTTCACACTGCAGTGAGTTAGATCCATATTAGACATGGTAAAACATGGTACTTGCGGTAAATCAAGAAAACCAGATTTAAACAATAAGACTAACTGTGTTGAGCTGTATAACAATGATTAGTTTTCTGTCGATGAATGATCCAAACAGTTGCTCACCTGTCTAATAAAACACATCATATATTAAAGCGTCTTTGGTGTTTCCATGGTTTCTGCAAAATAAAACCGTAAAATCGAGGGTAACGCGGGTATGATGTCATTGATAGGCGACGCACGGACATGCTCCGTGTCCTGGTTAAAATTGCTTATTTCTCTGGATTTAAACATTCTTGGAAACATTTGGGATAATGCAAGTACACAAGTCAACAAAATATATAACATTGTTCTAGTGGTTTTTGGATATTTTAATCCAAAAATCTTACATATTGTGCCTTTTAAAATAACTTTTCTATTTGAATATATAGTAAAGTGTAATTTATTCCAGTGATCAAAGCTGAATTTTCAGCATCATTACTCCAGTCTTCAGTGTCACATGATCATTCAGAAATCATTCCAATATGCTGATTTGATGCTCAAGAAACATTTATGATTATTATCAATGTTGAATACAGTTGTGCTGCTTCATATTTTTGAGGAAACTGATACATTTTTTCAGGAATATTTGAAAAATATTCAGAAATTTCAAAAGAACAGCATTTATATGAAATATGGTTCCATTATGAATGTTTTTGTCACTTTTGATCAATTTAATGTGTCCTTGCTGAAAATAGTATTAATTTCTTAATATAAAAAAAAATCCTACTGACCCCTAACTTTTGAACCGTAGTGTATAAGTTCTACAAACTCCTATGAAATAAATACGCTTATTACTAACTGTTTTTTTTGTGTTCGCCAGATGATGAATAAAGTTTTCGGAGGCACGGTGCACAGGAAGAGTGTGAGGGAGGACGGTGTTTTTGACATTGCGTTGGACAATTCCTGCTCACTCTTCAGGTATGTGTCCCTTTATTATGTCAGTGGCAAGCTTTTGTTTCGTTGCCGTCGTGTCACTCGCCGTAAGTGAGGAAAAAAGTGTATAGAACTGTGCTATCTTGTGCTGAAACTCTTTTGTGTGTTTCAAGGGGCCTGCAAAAGGAGGAACCTGTTCTGCTGACACATGGCGACAGTGTCGACAAAGTAGCAGAAGGATTCAAAATTGTTGCGCAGTCTGGAAACATTGTTGCAGGTGGGTGGACCTGAAGATGATTTCCTAGACACTTCATATCCTAAAAAGGATATCATATCCCCTGGATGCTTTGTTATTGCTGTGAGTGTTTATGGTTTAAGACGTTTCCCGCGTCCATCTCTGTTTCAGGCATTGCTAATGAGCAGAAGAAACTTTATGGCACTCAGTTTCATCCAGAGGTTGATCTGACTGAGAGGGGGATGGACATGCTACGCAACTTCCTGTTTGAGATTGCCGGCTGCAGCAGTAACTTCACCGTACAGAACCGTCAGCTGTCCTGCATCGGGGAGATTAAAGAGAAGGTGGACAAATCCAAAGTTCTGGTAAGTACCGTAAATCCTTTTTTAAAACAGTCATTGATCAGTTACAGGTGAAGTGTGTGTTTTTTCTGTTATGTGGACCAATGGCAGATGGGAGCATGTCTCAGGAAACTTTCATTATCTTTGCAATCAGTGCAGTGTTGTTATTGTTAACTAAATATGTTTAAATCAGTTTTTGGTCATTGAAAATAAAGCTGAAATAAAATATAAATATTAGATGGAAAAACTTAAAGGGATAGTTCACCGAAAAATGAAAGTTACCCCCTGATTTACTCACCCTCAAGCCATCCTAGGTGTATATGACATTCTTCATTCAGATGAATACAATCGGAGATGTATAAAAAAAATGTCCTGGCTCTTCCAAGCTTTATAATGGCAGTGAATAGAGGATTAGATTTTGAAGCCCAAAAAAGTGCGTCCATCATAAAAGTAATCCATAAGGCTCCAGGAGGTTAATAAAGGCCTTCTGAAGTGAAGCGATGCGTTTGTATAAGAAAAACATCCATATTTAACACTTTATAAACTAAAATAACTAGCTTCCGACAGACAGTCGTACGCATCGATTTATGGCGAAAGAGTAACCCCTGACCTGACGCATGACGTATTGACAAACGCGGAAGCGCAGAGGGTAGAGCAAAGCAAAACACCGGCCACGAATGAGAAGTCTAATGTGAGAATTTTTAAATAGAAATGTCTGAGGATTTCGATATAAGAGAAGAGGGGCTTGAGTTTGTTGCCCAGCACTATTTGTTTGAACTGTGAGAGGCGTCAAAGCTTACGCTACTCCTACATCCTGCGTCATACATCGCATCAGGGGTCACTCTTTTGCCGTAAGTCGACTTGTGTAGGCCGTCTGTCGGAAGCTAGTTATTTTAGTGTATAAAGTTTTAAACATGGATATTTTTCTTACAAAAACGCATGGCTTCGCTTCAGAAGGCCTTTATTAACCCACTGGAGCTGTATGGAGCACTTTTATGATGGATGGATGCACTTTTTTTCAGGACCACCATTCACTCCCATTATAAAGCTTGGAAGAGCAATGATATTTATTTAATGTAACTCTGATTGTGTTTGTCTGAAAGAAAAAAGTCATATACACCTAGGATGACTTAAGTAAATCATGGGATAATTTTCATTTTTGGGTGAACTATCCCTTTAAACTTAAAAAAAACTTGCTTTAGCAAGTAACTGAAATAACTTTGAGTTGCATTTCTAAAATTACTAAAACAATAAAGCTTAATAGAAATAGAAAAAACTCAAAAATTAATAAAAATGACAATCACATTACCAAATTACTAAAAACTATAAAAACAAAAGCTAATTCTAGGGATGTGCCCAATGCCGAATACCTTATTCGGAAAGGAATGACGGATTCTACAGAGCACTAAAGGACATGGTGATGGAAAATATATATTTCAAATGATTTTGCATTCTCTTGTAATTATATTGTATATAATTTGCAGGTATAAGGGAGCTGCCATCAAAATGCGGGGTATTGAAATCAGTCGAATTTGCAGTCACACGTACTCTGTGTATAGGGACTCCTAGTAACACCGACTGCTACATCAAGCCTAACCATTTTCCTTTAGGGGCTCCATAGAATGCGTTACTCATTTTCTGTGCCTTTTCCGAATAAGATATTCGACTCTTGGCACATCCCTAACAGGCTATATTCAGACTGCCAGAAAAAAATCAGAATTTTTGCATATCCAGATGGGTTTTTGAAAGTCTGGACCGAAAACTTTTTTTCAAACCACATATGAAGGTGAGTTTGAAATGCAATTCCCATCAGATTTTTACAGATGCGTCTCAGTCTGGATGGTCTGGCAGCTCAAATCGGATTTAAAATTGTCTTTTGCATCACCTAACCCTAACGTGACACAAAGATATATGCCAGTCCTGGTATATAGTGATGATACGCAACTCAGCAGGGAGCTCATTTGGAGAGCGGGATGAAGCACCTCCATTTTTTTTCCTGCATCCGTTTTGAAAGCCTTGTCACATATGTGGGAATGCCTACATCATTACCAAAGCAACCCATGCAGATAGGCTGGTTATGTCTGGACACACAAATCTAATTTGATCACTTGCAATTAATAGTGCCGACAGCCTGAAAAGATCTGATTTGAGAAAAGAAACTGATTTTGCCTGCAGTCTGAACATAACCATAGATATTATAATAGTAAATAAATTAATAATGCTAAAACAACACTGTTATAGTGGCACAAAAATGACACCATTTTATGAGAGAAATCATTCTCTAATTATAATAATTAACAGATTGGTATTGAGTGGAAGCTTAGATTTAATTGGTTAGTGTGTGTGTGTGTGTGCGCGAGGGGGATGTTACTGTTATTGTGGGCTAATGCGATATTGATCTTCCTTGATCTATTAAAGCCCTTTTTGCTTGGTTGGAGGCACATATGTGATTAGTGCCATAAGACTCTAATTTATCTAATTCTTTCTTAATTGCTGTTGCTCGAGGCAGTGATTGGGCGGAGTGTGTGTGTGAGGGCAACTAATTAAAAATGCCAATTAGTTACTGCTCTTTCCTAAAGCAAGGTGATTTCCTCCCTGAGCTTCTGCGAAGTGGGTCTTCTCTCTAGAGAGTGAACTGAGGATTTATATTGGATTTATAATCTATTAATGAGCATAATATTATATTAATTTTCCCCCTAAAGTCATCTCTGGTGTACTGTTTATTCTGTGTATTTGAACATTTGGTTTTATTGGATGTCTTGTTTACAGTTACAGTCCTAAATCAGGATGTGTGTGTCTGTGTGCAGGTGTTACTGAGTGGTGGTGTGGATTCCACCGTGTGCACGGCCCTGCTGAATAAAGCCCTAAACCAGGAGCAGGTGATTGCTGTTCACATCGACAACGGCTTCATGAGGAAGAGAGAGAGCCAGAGTGTTGAGGAAGCGTTGACTAAACTCGGCATCAAACTCAAAGGTAACATTTGATACAAGGGTCAGTTAAATTGTTTAGCATGTATTAAAGTTGTTTGTTTATGCATTATTGTCATTTATTTATCAAGTTTATTTATTAATTTAATTAATTACATTTTTACTAGAGATGCACCGATGCTAAATTTCTGCGCCAGTACCAATTATTCAATACCGATAGTTTTCCTTTCTTAAGGAAAAAAAAATTCTCACCCAACTAATGATGTAAACTATATAGGCAACCCTCTCATTTGGCACATTACTATAATATTAGAGGTTAAAATTAGCAACAGAGCCCAAACTATTACATTCAACTGCTATTTATTTTCAGATATAATACTTAAACATAAATGTTTGTATAAAACCCATGCTCATAAGTTTCGTTAACACTTGTCTTCATGACAATTTTATTCAAGCACACATGTATCATTAACAGTAAATAAGCTCATCTCTTAGTATTTTATAGCTAACTAATGAACGGTAAACACTGGATAACTTTCCTGAGGTAAATGTAAGGTTAAGTGACATTGTTCACAAGCTGTTTTATTGACATCTTTCCGCGGTTGAAGCATTGATTGTTCGATTACATGAGACATGATTCATTTCAGTAAGTTGGGCTGTATCTTTCATCATATCTTTTGATGTTCATGCATGTTTTTTGTGCTATAACTAGTAGTAAAGAAGAAGAAAAGACTTGCGCAGCCACTTGAACTGAGGCGCTACAACAATCTGTCGCAACACATTTTAGCGTCAACTTATTGCCATTTATTTTTCCATTTGAATTTCGTGATAAAATGAACAGAATTTGAAAGCTGAGACTTTGTTTTTTTTACCAAAGGTTACAAAGCACAAAGCTCTTTGTGATTATTGGATGGGATACAAATAATGTTTGATGTAGGGAAAAACCGCAGACCTGGCTTGAACTACAGGTGATTCATAGGGTCAAAATAGAGCCTGCTTTAATGTCGTTATTTTTTATTTGTATTTTTTTTTTTAACTGTTAATCATGGTTTCTGCGGGTCTTAATTCGCCCTTACACAAACTAAGGCCTTAAAAAGATCTTAAATCAGGGCAGAAATTCATAGTCATGGCATAAATATTGCATACATTTGCAAAAAATAATACCTCCCTTAATATTTTTGTCCTGTTTTCCAATACAAATATCTAAACATCTTTAAATCAATATACATTTACTTGAGATGCAAATGTAAGTCTTGAAAAAGTAAACGTGTATATATAAATGAGTTAAGAGAACTTCCCTCTGAATTAAGTTATTTGCTCTTAGTCATAAACTCACTCATTTTGATCAATTTCACAGAAAACAAGACTTCATTGTTGACAAGTCATTTTGTATCTCCAGTAAATGTATCTTGATTTAAGAATCTTTAGACATTTGCACTGGAAAAGACGACAAAAATACTGAGGAAGAATCACTTTTTTTTTTGTAGTGTGATCAGAAGATACAGTAGTGGTTATTTCCATATTCTATTGGTTAGGATCAGAGGGATTCAAGCTGCTACTATGTAAAATTAATTAAAAAGTGATGGATATCGGTTGGAAGTTGTATTTTCAAACTCTGAAGTATTGCTAATACAACTCATTGTGTTTCTCCCTGGACATTTACATTTAGAGAACATATTGACGTATTGTTCCCTTCAATTTATTCTATTCAATTGTTCTATTCAATTGAATTTTCCTTACTTGGTCTTGAAAAGGTCTTTTAAAAAGTCTTAAATTTGCCTTTATAAAACCTGCAGAAACCCTGGCTAATCCATTGTCGCATTAACTTCGACAGCCTTAAATTCAACACGAGACATTTTCTTCACACACAGTATGAGTCTGACACGTTTTTCACCCCCTTTGATTGACAGATCATCAATTGCTTTTGTCGGCCGATACGATTATTGGCCAATACATCGGTGCATCCCTTACTTTTTACTTTCTGAAACACACATCAGTGTTATAACTATAACATCACTCTCTCTGCTTCACAGTTGTAAACGCAGCACACACCTTTTACAATGGCACAACGACCCTGCCAATCTCAGAAGAGGACCGCACACCCAGGAAACGCATCAGCAAAACGCTCAACATGACCACCAATCCAGAAGAGAAGCGGAAGATCATTGGGGATACATTTGTAAAAGTGTGTAGCTCTGCTTTTTGTAGATTACTATCTGCCCTGATGTCGTCATTATTATCAGATGGTCCTGTAATGATATTAGCGTGGGGAACTGTCGACGTCAGTATTGATTCGCCTAAAATGTCTTGTGTACGCATCAAACAAGACTTCGCCTGGAGAATTTAATAGAGCATTAAAGTGATCTGAGAATGTGTAGCAGATGATGGACTATAATATGAGAACAATGAGTCTCGAATGTGCTGTGTCTCTCTCAGGTGGCGAATGAGGTGATTGGAGAGATGAATCTGAAGCCAGAGGATGTGTTCTTGGCGCAAGGGACGCTCAGGCCAGACCTTATTGAGAGTGCATCTCACCTTGCTAGCGGGAAGGCAGAAGTGATCAAAACACACCACAACGACACAGAGCTCATCCGCAAACTCAGAGACGAGGTAAAGATTAACGTCAACCAAATTTGTGTTGAGCAATGGTGCCGACATGGCTGTTGCAGGTTCGAGCCCTGCCTGCAACATGTCCTAATATAAGACAAACCTGTCTTTCCTCATTAATGTCCTGTAACTCTCCATTGAATCCAGGGCCAGATTTACCTCATATTGTGACATAGGCTAAATAAAAATAATTTCCTAATGATTTTAAAATAATTAGTTAATAAACAAGAGTTGGTTATTGTGGCTTTATAAATGGTCAGATACTTGCATGTGTCATTATTAGCATTTTACCAAAATCAAGCTCAAATGGAGTTACGAGGGTTTTGATCCATGAATGTCGGACATTTGTGTTTTGTCCGTCGTTAAATTGCAGTTGTGCATTGCATTACATTTATCAATTTACAAGCTATAAAGTTTGCTGTACCTATGTGGGTGTCAGTTATTTCGGTCATTTGGCCAAAATCTCATGTTATAAAGGTTTAAGACCGTATTGGCTATGACTCGATGACAGATGTTAGACTAAGACACTCTTCTCCGCTCCTCAAATACAAAAAAAATTAGATTTTATATAATAGTGTTTCTTGAGTAAAGAAAATGCTGTATTTATTCAAGCAACTAGTTCTTTATTTACTCTCGCATTGCAAACAAGCAGAGATGTTCCAAACTGTGTGTCCCACTTCATTCATGAGAGAGGCGGGCGGAGTTATGAGGTTTGAGTATCCAATGGAGTTACGAAATTTAGTCACAAGCTCTTTTTTAATACTTCTCATTGGTTAAATATTTGCAAAACCCACAGGCAGATATAAATGGTGACCAATAGTAATGATTTATGAAAAAAAGAAAAATTACAAAATATGGAGAGGTTACTGCCTGACAGCGATGATACTTTAACTTTTGTTAATTATATACACTTTCGAACAGTCTACCTCTTTACATCAGATTAGTTCCCTCTATTAAATACCTATTTATTCTCTTTGGCTTTCAATACTCCTTTATCTTAGGTTTGGTTATTGTGTTACTATTGTTGTGTGTTCCTTAATTTTGGTAGTTTTTTTTTTTTTTTTCTTTTTTTTTTTTTTTTTTTTTTCTTTTCTGTACAGCACTTTGGTCAGCCTTGGTTGTTTTTAAATGTGCTTTATAAATAAATATTGTGCTGAATATAGTAATTGCCATACCCCCGGTTTGACAGACAAGGCTTAAGCTAGTCCCAGACTAAAATTCATGTTTGAGCTGTTTTAACTGAAAGCAACTTGCACTGATATATCTTAAAATATGTCAGTGCCATTGTTTTTTCTGAAGCCCTAATTGAACTAAGGCCTAATCCTGTCTTAATCTGTGAAATCAGGCCTTAGTGTTTTACCATTAAAGTGAAATAATATTAATTATTAATTTAGCCCCCATGTAGCTTATTCCTTTGAATTATTATTATTATTATTATTATTATTATTATTATTTATTTTTATTTATTTATTTTTTTGTACTAATGATTAATCTCTGATGCATGTGCATTGTTTTTTTTGTTTTTTTTTTATTTAAAATGTTCACATTTATGCAGTTTCTTTTGTCAATACTGGTGAACTCAAGCAGGCAAAGTGGTTTTATAATGTATTTGTTTGCAGTATTCAGAGCCCCCTGCGGTGTGACACAATAGAGGCACGCAATAGGGAGTCTCTTCCTTTTAGAGAAACTCTATTATGCCGCCTTCATAACTGTTATTTGCTGACTCTTCTGAACATTGTGCCCTTCAGGGTAAAGTAATCGAACCACTGAAGGATTTCCATAAGGATGAAGTGAGAGCACTAGGTCGAGAGCTGGGACTCCCTGAAGAGATCGTCTCCCGACACCCCTTCCCTGGTAAGACTATCAGAAACCTTCAAAACCCCTATTTTTAATATTTTATTTTTTTTTACCTTTAACAACTTTTGTTATGTGCTAGCCATGTGCTGCATCCAAAATTGCATACTGTATAGTAGGTACTACATTTGGTTTAAAACTTCCTTTGCAACTGTTAAAAAAATAAGTTCTATATAGTATGAATGAAATTCAGACATGCTTCTTCCACCATGTTGTCACTATCATGTGACCTACCAGCGTCAGTTGCGTTGCTTTACTTCCATTCATAAATCCTCTCCCGTGGCCTCATGGGATAGTAAAGTGTCCATCAGATGGTCCATCGCACACTCGCCAGAAGTAGTAGGTCATCCGGGTACTTTTCATCTTCTCTTTTATGAGTACTGTGAATTTGGACATACTTCTTTTGTCACATACTGTTTTTCACCTACTATATAGTATGGAAGTAGGCATATTCGGATGCAGCGATGGCTTAGTGGTTAGAGAAAATGTTCTAATATAATGAGCCTTGGTGCTCGTGGACTATGCGAGTTTGAGCATGTTCCACATCATTTCCTGATCCAGTTTCACCCTCACATTCCCCATCATTTCTATTCTAAATATGTGCCATTAGGGCCAAAAACACTTACATTTTTGGTATGGGAAAATGTAGTAATTATTTATAATCATATAATTAAGCAAATCTACAAAGAGCAGCGTCAGTTGCGTTGCTTTACTTCCATTCATAAATCCTCTCCCGTGGCCTCATGGGATAGTAAAGTGATAGTACTGTTCAAAAGTAAGATTAAAGTAAGAATTAACAATTACATTAAAAAAATTAACATTTTATTTAGCAAGGATGCATTTCATTTAATAGTTTAAACAAAAGTGACTATAAAGACATTTTATAACAAAATAATTCTATTTTAAATGAATGCTGTTCTTTTGAAATTTCTATTTATCAAAGAATCCCGCAAAAATGTTTTATAGTTTCCACAAAAAGCAGCACAAGCATTTACAATATTGATAATAATCATAAATGCTTCTTGAGCAGCAAATCTTCATATTAGAATGATTTCTGAAGGATCATGTGACACTGAAGGCTGGAGTAATGGTGCTGAAAATCCAGCTTTAATCACAGAAATAAATTACATTTTTACTATATATTCACATAGAAAACAATATTTCACAATATTACTGTTTGGTCACACTTTAGATTAGGGTTCAGTTCTCACTATTAACTATGACTTTTGCCTCAACAAACTCCTAATTACTGCTTATTAATAGTTAGTAAGGTAGTTGTCAACTTTAGGTATTGGGTAGGATTAAGGGATGCAGAATATGATCATGCAGAATAAGGCATTAATATGTGCTTTGATTACTAATAAACAGCCAATATTTATGCCATTATGTATTACAGCCAATATATAGTTAATAGTGAGAATTGGACCCTAAACTAAAGTGTTACCTACTGTTTTTATTGTTTTTGATCAAATAATACAGGCTTTGTGAGACTTCTTTAAAAAACAATCTTACTGACCCCTAAAATTGTGAACATTAGTATACGTTTTAAACGTATGATGTACATGTAACAATTAATGACTTCTGAAATGTGCTTTGCTGAAATTGTGTGTAATGTGTGTTGCAGGTCCAGGTCTGGCCATTAGAGTGATCTGTGCGGATGAGCCTTACGTCTGTAAAGACTTCGCAGAGACCAACAACATCCTGAAAATCATCACAGACTTCTCTGCCAGTGTCAAAAAGGTGTGTGCATGTTTAAACATTGTTGCCTGAATTATTGGGACTGACCTTACATAATTGATCTTTTCAACTTCAAGGTGCAGTAAGGGATTTCTGAGAAACACTGTTGATATCTGAAATCGACACCCAAACAAACACGCCCCTCTCTTCATTGCTCCACCCCCAACATAACAAAACACACTATGCAACACTAACAACCACTTACAGCTGGCGCATCAGACAGCTCACACAAGTATGAATGAATCAGCTGTGATTACAGCAAGATACGGTGTATCTTGGTTCTGTGAAACAGCAAAAACCGATGTTATTCATATATCGAGCAGAAACAAAGCAATCTCGGCATCCGTTTTCAGGCCTTCCTGTTTACCCTGGAAAGCTTTTCTAAAATGAATGCGGGTCCTGAAGCTCTTGCCTGATCATAACCCTTTTCCCCCCAGTGATATTCCTCTGACCCTTTCTCTTTTGTAATGTCTCTCAGCCATTTCTCTTTCTACAGTCTTTCTTCAAATCTCCCTTTTGCTCACTCTCTCTCCTCCCCCATCATGAGTGGACACGCCCCCTACTGCTGATTGGCTCTCTCTCTCCACCCCCATCATGAGTGGACATGCCATCTACTGCTGATTGGCTTACTCTCTCTCCTCCCCATCATGAGTGAACACTCCCCCTACTGCTGATTGGCTCACTCTCTCTCTTCCCCATCATGAGTGGACACACCCCCTACTGCTGATTGGCTCTCTCTCCTCCCCATCATGAGTGAACACGCCCCCTACTGCTGATTGGCTCTCTCTCTCCTCCCCATCATGAGTGAACACGCCCCACTGCTGATTTGCTCTCTCTCCTCCCCATCATGAGTGAACACTCCCCCTACTGCTGATTGGCTCACTCTCTCTCCTCCCCATCATGAGTGGACACACCCTCTACTGCTGATTGGCTTACTCTCTCTCCTCCCCATCATGAGTGAACACGCCCCCTACTGCTGATTGGCTTACTCTCTCTCCTCCCCATCATGAGTGAACACGCCCCCTACTGCTGATTGGCTTACTCTCTCTCCTCCCCATCATGAGTGAACACGCCCCCTACTGCTGATTGGCTTACTCTCTCTCCTCCCCATCATGAGTGAACACGCCCCCTACTGCTGATTGGCTCACTCTCTCTCCTCCCTATCACGAGTGGACATGCCCCTGCTGATTGGCTACAAGAGTGTTGTGGTGCTCGTTCTGATTGGTCCAATCCACTTAGTTTTTTTTTCTCCTATTTACACAGCCTGGACTATGTACAAACATGTTTTTTCAGCACACACAAAGAACAGACATCTTGCAAACATTCACAAAATTGTTTGTTTAGGTGTTGTTTTAAGGCGTTTCTACTTACTGCACCTTTAACGGTAAGTTTTCTGATTTAAGTTGAAAGTGAATACTTGAAAGCACACAGTCGTTTCAGAGCTTCCTTTGGATTATATATGGCCTGCTATAAAATATTAATCCTTTTGATGTCAATCTGTTCAGCCTCACACCCTTCTTCAAAGAGTGAAGTCATGCATATCAGATGAGGAGGAAGAGAAACTCATGCAGATCACCAGCCTTCATTCACTAAATGCCTTTCTGCTGCCAATCAAAACTGTCGGTGTACAGGTAAGCCTTGTTATCCACACCATTCAGACATAATTTATAACGTGAGTGTAAGAATTATTCACAATTTTTGTTGCGTTGAACAAAATGTCTTTCACTGGTACTGACACCTAGTGGTGTGGATGCAGTGTCACTTTTCAATTACAGATGCCATTGTAGAATTGCACATAGCACATATTCCACATGCAAAAGTGTTCAATAACTGAGATAAAGTTAATAGTATTTGGCGGGACATGGCCCTTTTCATGTAAAATTAACCCGCTTTTATGAGGTTACTATTTGACTAGTCTTAACCACTGATCTATATAAAAGACTCGATTGCTTATTGCGTTCTAAACTGCCAGCAGGCAAATTCTCTGGCTTTTTACTAACATGTCATTTTGCATAGGAATTAAGTGTTATACACTGAGCCAAGATATTATAACCAGACACAGGTGAAGCAAGATCTCCTAACAAGGCCACATATTAGGGTCTGGGTTAGGGATGTTGACGATTAATCGATGATCATTTAATTGTCAATAATAACTTTAATCGATAAAACTTATCGCTCGTCAGTTAAGCAGGGCCATGTGCATGCGTGCTGCTTAACCGCGAAACATGTAGACACGAGGAAAAATTAAGCGAGCGCGCCGGAGTTATGTTTGGGACCATTTTACAGCTGGAGTTACACCTTCTATGGAGTCAAAATAATGCCACATAGATTTGCAAAAGAATAAAGTTTTACAAAACAAAAATAAAGAATTGCAGAAGGAAAATAAAGTGGTTTCATTTGCAACACTCCTTTTTATTCTGCGTTTCAGTCAAGTGTGTGCTCGCGATACTGTTTCCCCTTTGCGCTTCCATTTTCTGTGCATTTCACTTCATGGCACTGTTTAGACATGGGGGGTGGAGTCAAGAAACTGGGGCGTGTTCAGCAGACATGGTCACACCTCCCTCCGAGTGACATCATCTGCTCGAGACGCAGATCAGCACAGATGAAGGCACCATGGCTGAGAGGCATGCGGGTGGATCGTTTCCTTGTACTCACACTTTTACTAGCATTAAAACGGGCATGGTTTTGTTAACTAAATGTGTATTAAAAGCGTTTGCTTAAGTTAGAGATCATGTTAAAGTGGTGTTTATTATTAGCCGTAGACTACTGGCTAACGTGAACTGTCTGAAAAGTTCAGACAATATTTTCTTGCAGAGTTTCACACAGCTCATTTTATGGTAGAACAGGGGTGTCCAACTCCTGGAGGGCTACCTTCCTGCAGAGTTGCACGAAAATAAAAAAATTCTCTGCAAGTAGTTAAAAATGCAAAGATGTTTACCTTGAAACACCATTCATTGGCAATACTGTGGATAATCCTTTTTTTTTTTTATACCCTAAACAGGCAACGTGAACTGGGAGTTACAACTCATAAAATCCAAATTACATCAAATATTTTAAAAATTCCTTTGGATATGTTTTACTTAAGTCCAGATGAAATAAAAAGTGACATGAAATGATTTTTTGCTGATAATTTTCCAGTCGTGCCTGTTTAAGGGTTAACAGTGTTTGCTTCAGTTAACGAAGTTAGAGATCAGTTAACGTGGTGTTTAGTCTTTGAGGCTACTTGCTAACGTGAACTGTCTGAAAAACCCAGCATCTGCTGTTCATTTCGCTCCGTGTGCGTGCACAGAAAATGCACAGAAAATTGAAGCGCAAAGGGGAAACCGTATCCCTTGACTGAAACGCAGAATAAAAGGACTGTTGCAAATGAAACCACTTCTCCAATTCTTTATTTTTGTTTTGTGCAAATGTAAGTTATAATATTGTGTTTCTTTTGTGTAGGCCTATATATAACTGATTTATCTTATATAAGGATGCATTTGGTTAAGAATTAACACGGTATAAAGCGCTCCGGTGATTATCTACAGCAATGCACGACTAATAATAACTATGATTGGGACTGTCATATTACATAACGTTATAAAGAGAACAATATTGTAATAAAACATTGTGAATTATATGGGTTTAGTTGCCGTTTCAGTGTGTTGCTCCAGGAAGAGCTCTTCCACAGCAGGAGTTACACATTCTGAACAGCACGTAACTTAGTTCAAGTTCATATGTGCATTCGCGTCATTTTGTGCAGATATAATTTATTAAATGATCAATCACATCGACTCATTTTACAATTATTTAGCAGGATTTGCACACCCTGTCATACTGTTGGCTATAAGACACTGTAGTAGATGCGTACTAGAGTATTAAGGCTAACGATTAATTGTTTAATTGATCGTTAATTAAAACAACGTTCGATCATGGGAATTTGTGCATCCCTAGTCTGGGTAGAATAGATGATAAGCAAACAATCAGTTCTCGTAATCAGCGGAGATGGGCAGGAATTATGATCTGAGCCACTTAGACAAGGGCCAAATTGTTATGGCAAGGCGACTGGGTCAGAGTATCTCTGAAATGGCAAGGCTTGTGTGTTGTTCCCGGTCAGCAGTGGTTTTACCAACAGTGATCCGGGGAGGAACGGACACCTGAAGCTCATTGATGCACAAGGGCAACGAAGGCTGTCCCGTCTGGTCTGAGCCAACAGACGGTCTACTGTGCTACTAGTCACAACATTTTAATGATGGCTTATGGGAGGAATGTGTCACAACACACAGTGAATCGCACTCTGCTGCATATGCGTAGCCGCAGACCAATCAGAGTGCCTATGATGAGTCTGACCCCTGTCCACAACACTGCTCACTTGTTTTAGATTAAATTTATATCGTCTCCAAAACGACAGAACAACCTGTCTGACTGCATAGCACCAACATGTTGACATTTTTGTGGTTAGCCTTTCAAACACTTTCATTTGACACACACACACACACACAGTGGGGAGAACAAGTATTTGATACACTGTGGATTTTGCAGGTTTGCCCACTTACAAAGCATGTAGAAGTCTGTAATTTTTATCATAGGTACTCTTGAACTGTGAGAGATGGAATCCAGAAAATCACATTGTATGATTTTTAAATAATTAATTTGCATTTTATTGCATAAGTATTTGATCACCTACCAACCAGTAAGAATTCCGGCTCTCACAGACCTGTTGTTCTCCTGTTGTTCAAAGCCCTCCTGTTCTCCACTCATTACCTGTATTAACTGCACCTGTGTGAACTCGTTACCTGCATAAAAGACACCTGTCCACACACTCAATCAAACAGACTCCAACCTCTCCACAATGGCCAAGACCAGAGAGCTGTGTAAGGACATCAGGGATAAAATTGTAGACCTGCACAAGGCTGGGATGGGCTACAGGACAATAGGCAAGCAGCTTGGTGAAAAGGCAACAACTGTTGGCGCAATTATTAGAAAATGGAAGAAGTTCAAGATGACGGTCAATCTCCCTCGGTCTGGGGCACCATGCAAGATCTCACCTCGTGGGGCATCAATGATCATGAGGAAGGTGAGGGATCAGCCCAAAACTACACGGCAGGACCTGGTCAATGACCTGAAGAGAGCTGGGACCACAGTCTCAAAGAGAACCATTAGTAACACACTACGCCGTCATGGATTAAAATCCTGCAGCGCACGCAAGGTCCCCCTGCTCAAGCCAGCGCATGTCCAGGCCCGTCTGAAGTTTGCCAGTGACCATCTGGATGATCCAGAGGAGGAATGGGAGAAGGTCATGTGGTCTGATGAGACAGAAATAGAGCTTTTTGGTCTAAACTCCACTCCCCGTGTTTGGAGGAAGAAGGATGAGTACAACCCCAAGAACACCATCCCAACCGTGAAGCATGGAGGTGGAAACATCATTCTTTGGGGATGCTTTTCTGCAAAGGGGACAGGACGACTGCACCGTATTGAGGGGAGGATGGATGGGGCCATGTATCGTGAGATCTTGGCCAACAACCTCCTTCCCTCAGTAAGAGCATTGAAGATGGGTCGTGGCTGGGTCTTCCAGCATGACAACGACCCGAAACACACAGCCAGGGCAACTAAGGAGTGGCTCCGTAAGAAGCATCTCAAGGTCCTGGAGTGGCCTAGTCAGTCTCCAGACCTGAACCCAATAGAAAATCTTTGGAGGGAGCTGAAAGTCCGTATTGCCCAGCGACAGCCCCGAAACCTGAAGGATCTGGAGAAGGTCTGTATGGAGGAGTGGGCCAAAATCCCTGCTGCAGTGTGCGCAAACCTGGTCAAGAACTACAGGAAACGTATGATCTCTGTAATTGCAAACAAAGGTTTCTGTACCAAATATTAAGTTCTGCTTTTCTGATGTATCAAATACTTATGTCATGCAAATGAATTACTTAAATCATACAATGTGATTTTCTGGATTTGTTTTAGATTCCGTCTCTCACAGTTGAAGAGTACCTATGATAAAAATTACAGACTTCTACATGCTTTGTAAGTGGGCAAACCTGCAAAATCGGCAGTGTATCAAATACTTGTTCTCCCCACTGTACATACACACTCTCACACACGCACACACACACACACACACACACACAGACACACACAGTGTTGCTTATTCACTCTCTATTGCTTTGTTTAATTTGGATGTTATTTATAGTTCTGATGAGAATGTCAATGAGCAGCACTTTCAGTGCAGGACAGTCTGTATCATATCAGCATATAGAGTGATAGTTCCTCTGCTGCTATGTGCTGGTCTCATGATGTTTGTATTTATAAACAGGTTTTCAATCATAGTGCTAAAGGAGGCTGGTTTACTTCTGTTCTTAGTCACTGGTCCAGACAGAGCCGGTCAGCGTCTCACCACATTGGTTGATGATGCATGGCTGGGTGTTCCTCTTACGAACGGCCTACTACTATACCACGGCTGTGCTAAAATTACCACCGTCTCCAGACTCTGAGCTGGGACATGCTGACACACGGGGGGGGGGGAGGGGGAGTTTTAAATACCGTACACTGTATTTATGCATGTTGTTAAGATTGTTGTTGTTAATGGTTAATAGTTTAACAGTTGGCGTCTTTTCCACAGCAAGGATGCACTCATTCTGCACAAATGTTTAAAATGAATATTTTTGGCTTTCCTGAGATGTTGGAGCATGTTCTAACTCTGATTCCATATGATCCGTCTGTACAGGGTGACTCCCGGTCATACAGTTATGTGTGTGGGGTGAGCAGTAAAGAGGCCCCTCACTGGGATTCACTGATGTTCCTGGCCAGACTCATCCCTCGGATCTGTCACTCCATCAACAGGTAATGTTTGTCACTTTGCTCCAGATCTCTTCCCACCAACCATGTTGAAGAACTATGGGACTATTCACTGACTATTCATTGTCCCCTCCAAAAAAAATATTTCCTTAGATGCATTGCTTCAAGTGTGATAACCAGTGGCATTCAGCATCAATGATATCACCAATTAAAAAAAAAAAAAAAAAAGAAATTATTTTATTTAGAAAGGATGCATTAAATTGATCAAATGATTATTTATTTGTAATGTTACAAACGATTTATGTTCATTAAAGAATCCTCAAAAATATGAAGCAGCTCAACTCTTTTCAACATTGACAATAATCATAAATGTTTCTTGAGCAGCAAATCAGCATATCAGAATAATTTCTGAAGGATCATGTGACACTGAAGACTGGAGTAATGATGCTGAAAATTCAGCTTTGATCACAGGAATGAATTATATTTTTAAAACATTAGTTTCACAATATTGTGAATTTTTGATCAAATAAATGCAGCCTTGGTGAGCATGAGACTTCTTTCATACATTTTTTGTAAGACTTTAGTTCATCTTCATAACACAAATAAAAATCTAATGAAATCTGAAATCTGAGAGCTCTCTGACCCTCCATTGACAGCTATGCAACTACCACTTTGACACTTCAAAAAGTTCATAAAGAGATCGTAAAACTTATCCATATGAATTGAGTGGTTTGGTCCAAATTTTCTGATGAGACACAATTATTTTATACGATAAACATATTTAATTTTAGGCTTTTATTCACATAAAAACATAAACAGAAGCTTAACCGAACCTGCTTGAACAAACCTCATTGGTTCTTGCTGAAGCTCAAACGTGCTGCGTAACACGAGAATGAACCTCATTGGTTCTTGATGAAGCTCAAACGTGCTGCGTAACACGAGAATGAACCTCATTGGTTCTCGCTGAAGCTCAAACGTGCTGCGTAACACGAGAATGAACCTCATTGGTTCTCGCTGAAGCTCAAACGTGCTGCGTAACACGAGAATGAACCTCATTGGTTCTCGCTGAAGCTCAAACGTGCTGCGTAACACGAGAATGAACCTCATTGGTTCTCGCTGAAGCTCAAACGTGCTGCGTAACACGAGAATGAACCTCATTGGTTCTTCCTGAAGCTCAAACGTGCTGCGTAACACCAGAATGAACCTCATTGGTTCTCGCGCGTCAAGGGAACATGCTTGAGCTTCTGGTTACCATAACTGTGAGTTGATGAATGTTTATATGTGAATAAAAGCCTAAATTCAATCTGTTCATCATATAAAGCGATCGAGTCTCTCAGAAAATGTGATCTTTTTATGAACTTTTTGAAGCGTCAAATTGCGTAGCTGTCAACGGACAGAAAGCTCTCAGATTTCATTAAAAATATCTTATGGGAAAATCTTACGGGTTTGGAAAGACATGAGGGCGAGTAATTAATGACATAATTTTCATTATTGCATGAACTAACCCTTTAATACGTTTCCTGACAATGTCAATAAAGCTCTTATTCTGTGTCCCTTGCTCATCTCTTCCTTTGCAGAGTTGTTTACGTCTTTGGGTCACATGTAAAGGAGCCGCCCACTGACATCACGCCTACCTTCCTGACCACTGGTGTACTGAGCACGCTAAGACAGGCAGATTTTGTAGCCCACTCCATTTTAAGGGAGTCCGGTAAGACCTGGCTGTCTCCACTGACCGCTTCATTATTGTCATAACCTTTACATGTGTAAACACTCCCACCACAGCTATGGCTTCTGCGAGAGCTGTGTAAACACTTTCACCACAGTTACGTCTTTGCTTGGTTAGACAACGTAACACTGCAAATGTTACTATTGTAAGACTATGATTTGTTTTGTTTTTTTATATACAGTTTTAACTGTTCAAAGTTATCTTTGGTGTGAACAGGCCTTAACACCCATCTTTTTAATGGGATCCAAAAGAAGTCCCACACTGATGAGCCAACATGTTTTGGATGTGTGTAGTAGACTGTCTCGCTTTTGTCTATCATCTCCTCCAAAGTGATTCTGTGTGGCAGTAGTAGCTACACATGGAATCATCATTGTCTTTTTTTTCCCCATTTTATGACTGGTGGCAACCATGGCAGTGAATGGTGTCTGAGTTCGAGTGAAAGAAGTTCTTTCAGCCGAACTCAGACACCATTCACTGCCATTATAAAGCTTGGAAGAGCCAGGATATTTTTTAATATATCTCTGATTGTGTTTGGCTGAAAGAAGAAAGTCATATACACCTAGGATGGCTTGAGTGCGAGTAAATTATGGGATAATTTTCATTTTTGGGTGAATATTCTTTAAGGTTCAATACCCCCACCTACTATGTTGGAGTGTCAACTAGACTAGATGGATTATTGGTGCTAGATATTATCATAGAGCCATTACTGTTTATGTATACTGTTTATATACTACCATTTATGTGTTGTGCTTTATATCCAGGCTACTCAAGTAAAATCAGCCAGATGCCAGTCATCCTCACCCCACTGCACTTTGATCGTGACCCGCTGCAGAAGCAGCCGTCCTGCAGACGGTCCGTCGTCATCAGAACCTTCATCACCAGCGACTTCATGACCGGCATCGCCGCTACTCCAGACAACCAAATCCCTGAAGAGGTGAGAGATCAGATCCTCCGTCCACACATAAACCTTCTCTCTAAGGGTGTGCGATTTAATTATATCTCAATATTTTTCGGGAATTTATCGATAACAATAATTAGATGATATTTTGCTGAGTGTGTTTATTGTGTTGGGACCGTGGACAGCTACCTCCTAAAGTTTTTGATATTCTTCATATTCTGTGTGGTGGTCAGTTCACAGCAGTGACACAAATCATCTTTTCCAATAAGTTTAAATCGATTTTTACCTTGTATGGGCTCTTTAACCTTTATAAAGCTACTTTTGTAACCCAATTAAATGTATGGATCTTCTTTTGTGTCAAATTCTTAGATTTAATCAAATTAAATTAGAATAATAAGACCCAATAGAGCTGTTACCAATCAAATGAAATCAGTATCAACACAATTCATCTTTGCAGAGACATGAATGCATTTCACCTGCAGTTACTAATGCATAAAAAATGATTTGATATTTTAAACAAAATGTTGAATATTGATATTTTGAAATTATTATTTTTTTTTTTTTTAAATGAAAAGATACTCATTAACAGTGACTCGCTGCCACATTTAAAGTGAGTCATTGAGTTTCAACCGATTCATTCAAATCAAATCACCTTTATTTATATAGCGCTTTTTACAATGCCAATTGTTTCAAAGCAGCTTCACAGTGGTAACAGGAAAATAACGCAACAGAATTTGATTCGGCTGTACAGCCGCTCTGGTGAAAACAGTGATGTCATCCAGCTCATTTCAATTATCATATAGTGTCAATGCGGGCAGATCAGTAATATAGTTGAAATTTAAGTGTCCCCAACTGAGCAAGCCAAAAGCCAAAGGCGACGGTGGCAAGGAACCAAAACTCCTTCAGGGCCAGAATGGAGAAAAAAACCTTGGGAGAAACCAGGCAAACAGCTGATTCATTCAGGAACAACGAGTTTGACTGTCTTAATGAGTGAGTCATTAGCCACGTTTACATGCACACTTTTGTCATTCCGATTGAAAGATTCAGTGGACCGTTTACATGAGACGTTATCTAAACCGATCTGGTGTTTACATGTGCTGACGCTTTTCAATCGGAATCATTTTGTGACATGTGCACACAGTTTGTCTGCCGCATCAGAAATGTCGACGCTGTCCTCTCCAGCAGCTGGAATGTGTTCCCGGTTGCCATAGCGACTCTCAACGGCCATCAGGACTTATACGGTTTTATAAAAGCTATTTATTTGTTGTAAAGTGTAAGAATCATCTCAGAAAAAGGCGCAGTTGAAGTAAAAAAAGTGCCTGGGACAAACGCTGTCAAGATGAGATGGTGTAGCCAGGCTATGTCTGTGTCATTATTCCAACATTATCTTCATAACTTGTTACGAAATAAAAAGTTTAACACCTCAGAAAAATTAACTTTGCTCTCTTGTCAACATTATAGCCTGGTGTGAGCGCGGCGTGCACTCTTCAGTTGTGGAGGCGCGCGCTGTATATCACGTCACAGAAGGACGTACACTCAAAAGTAATCGGGTCAGGTCGTTTACATGGTGGAATTTTTCGTTTAATCGGTTCATGAAAAGGTTTATCAAACCGATTACAATTTCATTCGGTTTGGGCATTTTTATTCCAATTGAGGTGTTTATATGGAGCATTTTCATTCGGATTGGACTTTTAAACCGATTACAGTGCTCCATGTAAGCGCGCCTATTGAATCATTCATTCAAACAGCTGATTCATTCAGGAACAATGCATTTGACTGTCTTAATGAGTGAATCATTGAATCATTCATTCAACCGATTCATTCATTCAGTAACGAAACACCGCCTTGTGTTGCTCGCAACAGTCCTGTAGCTTTGTTTGGAACTATTTTTGTTGCCGAAATAGAGCAAAAACGGGCAATATTGTAAGTCAAAAATGTAAGTCACTTAATATTAATACTTGTTTATTGAACTGTTGTATAAAATCAAAAAGGTGTGTTTTTATAAAGTGAGGGACATACTCAATAATGTCAGATCGCACATCGTTAAAACAACAATCACGATATATATTGCACACCCCTACCTCCCTCCATCATTCCCGTCCACTAACTCATGCTCCTCTGGCTACAGGTGGTTCTCAAAATGGTCAACGAGATCAAGAAAATCCCTGGCATCTCAAGGGTGATGTATGACCTGACGTCCAAGCCACCGGGAACCACCGAATGGGAGTAGAGCAGTGGACTATTGTACCTTCTTATCCTCGTCGACTCCTCTTCTACCTCCCCCTTTCCCAGTACTGTAACATTCCCCCCTCGTCTCCACTCCCGCGACCCCTTTAGGCACGCCACCCTGTCATTGTCCCACTGAGACCGGAACATTCCCTACAATGGCAGGTTGTACTGTGATCGGCGCTAAGCTGACATCGCTACTTCAGTCCGGCCACATTTTTTGGGGTCGGTTGTAATATTATTGGTATTATAATTGTTGTTGTTGTTATCCTCTTCACTGAGAATAATAATGATGATACATTGAATTAGTTTTTTGTATCAGCTCTCTGTGTTTAATGCATTGTGACAGGTCCATATTTTCTGTTGTACGGCAGTCGACTGTCCATGTGCAGCACGACACTAACAAAACAACTTTTTTTTTAAATTTTTTTTTTAAGCAAGTCCACTGATTCAAGGATCAAGTGTTGCCGCTTTCTGCCTTTAAAAGCTTGTTTTCACTATCCCAGGGTTGATTTGGGTTTGGATTTCTTGCCTGAACTCTTCAGGTGAGGACTAGCAGTAGTTTCTTAAACCGTGACCAATCGATGTTTGTTTATTTGCCAAATACAGATGAGATCAGACAGCCGCTCTTTATGTGGACGGGTGGGTTTATCACAGAGGTTTTGCTGTGAAGGAGACTCCTAAATCTGGAGGCTTCCTGAAATTTGTGCCTGTTCCCCCCCCCCCCCCTTTTTTTTTTTTTTCAGGGATATGACATTATTTTATGCTGCATTGTTTTCTTCTCTCGTTTCAAGAAAAGGATTATTAACGTTTGAATAGTGATAAGTGTAATATCTGATGTCTGCATTTTAAATGAGTTTGCCTGGGCTGGTCTTATAAACGCGTAAGATCAACAGTGTACTTATTTTCACCAATAAAGGCCTTGGTATTTTTTGTGCTAGGTAGAGCAATAGTGTTCCCGAAGGCAAATGAAAGGAGATTTACAGAGGGAGGAAGAATAGGTGATTGACAGGGACGTACGCCGAGTCCTTTTGAGCGAAGTTGGGCTTAAATGAATCTGGAGAACGAGTTACTGTCAATGTTGGAGACCTCCTGTGTGTGTGGCCTCGTTTTTAATATTCCACTCCTTTAACAGAAGCGTGTTCTTGTATGTATAGAGAGAAGGGGGCTCGAATGGCGATCGGTGTCCAACCCTCTAATTTATGATGTAGAGAATTGTTGTGATATGAATTACATGCTCGGTATTTATTGTCTTCAAATATTTCATTTCAAAACCTTCTGTTGTCACGATGGCAAACAAACTCAATGCAAGATGAACTTACTCCCTTGTCTTAATTGCTCTTAATGTCTTTCTCAGTGTCACATTTATCATGTGTATATTTTACTTGTCTATTAAGAATACAACTAACAAGTTAAGTGGGTAAACTGCAATATTGCATATGATATTCAGTTTAATTTATGCAATTCTATGTTGACCCCCCCGCCTCCTTTATTTTTTTTATTTTTTTTTTGTCTAAACATGAACAATGCTGTTTTACCTTAGTATTGTGCCTCAGACCAAGCCACCGCATGCAGTTTGAAACTGATATTTGTATAATGCAAACTGAGCTTTAATAAAGAACTCTGTGTTCAGATTTCTCTCATCACAAGATCTTTCATTCATTGATTATATAGAAACTGCATTTGATTCACAAGCTGGTAAAATATCTAATACTATAAATATACACACAGTGGGGAGAACAAGTATTTGATACACTGCCGATTTTGCAGGTTTTCCTACTTACAAAGCATGTAGAAGTCTGTAATTTTTATAATAGGTACATTTTAACTCTGAGAGACGGAATCTAAAACAAAAATCCAGAAAATCACATTGTATGAATTAATTTGCATTTTATTGCATGACATAAGTATTTGATCACCTACCAACCAGTAAGAATTCTGGCTCTCACAGACCTGTTAGTTTTTCTTTAAGAAGCCCTCCTGTTCTCCACTCATTACCTGTATTAACTGCACCTGTTTGAACTCGTTACCCGTATAAAAGACACCTGTCCACACACTCAATCAAACAGACTCCAATCTCTCCACAATGGCCAAGACCAGAGAGCTGTGTAAGGACATCAGGGATAAAATTGTAGACCTGCACAAGGCTGGGATGGGCTACAGGACAATAGGCAAGCAGCTTGGTGTGAAGGCAACAACTGTTGGCGCAATTATTAGAAAATGGAAGAAGTTCAAGATGACGGTCAATCTCCCTCGGTCTGGGGCACCATGCAAGATCTCACCTCGTGGGGCATCAATGATCATGAGGAAGGTGAGGGATCAGCCCAGAACTACACGGCAGGACCTGGTCAATGACCTGAAGAGAGCTGGGACCACAGTCTCAAAGAAAACCATTAGTAACACACTACGCCGTCATGGATTAAAATCCTGCAGCGCACGCAAGGCGCTGGCTTGAGCAGGGGGACATGTCCAGGCCCGTCTGAAGTTTGCCAATGACCATCTGGATGATCCAGAGGAGGAATGGGAGAAGGTCATGTGGTCTGATGAGACAAAAATAGAGCTTTTTGGTCTAAACTCCACTCGCTGTGTTTGGAGGAAGAAGGATGAGTACAACCCCAAGAACACCATCCCAACCGTTAAGCATGGAGGTGGAAACATCATTCTTTGGGGATGCTTTTCTGCAAAGGGGACAGGACGACTGCACCGTATTGAGGGGAGGATGGATGGGGCCATGTATCACGGGATCTTGGCCAACAACCTCCTTCCCTCAGTAAGAGCATTGAAGATGGAAACACACAGCCAGGGCAACTAAGGAGTGGCTCCGTAAGAAGCATCTCAAGGTCCTGGAGTGGCCTAGCCAGTCTCCAGACCTGAACCCAATAGAAAATCTTTGGAGGGAGCTGAAAGTCCGTATTGCCCAGCAACAGCCCCGAAACCTGAAGGATCTGGAGAAGGTCTGTATGGAGGAGTGGGCCAAAATCCCTGCTGCAGTGTGTGCAAACCTGGTCAAGAACTACAGGAAACGTATGATCTCTGTAATTGCAAACAAAGGTTTCTGTACCAAATATTAAGTTCTGCTTTTCTGATGTATCAAATACTTATGTCATGCAATAAAATGCAAATTAATTATTTAAAAATCATACAATGTGATTTTCTGGATTTTTGTTTTAGATTCTGTCTCTCACAGTTGAAGAGTACCTATGATAAAAATTACAGACTTCTACATGCTTTGTAAGTGGGCAAACCTGCAAAATCGGCAGTGTATCAAATACTTGTTCTCCCCACTGTATGGTGCAAATCACATGACAAATTATGGAAGCTTGTTTCCACCACAGAATAAAACAATTCAAAAGATAATAATTGCAACTTTATATCACACAATTCTGACTTTTTGGGCCCTGTCGTACACCCGACGCAATGTGACGCAGTTATCATTTTCATGTCCAGCATCACATTGTTTAAACAGCAAATGCACTGGTGCCCATCTGTTCGCCCATGGGCGTGCTGGTCTGAAAACGAGGTGTGTTCAGGCGCATTGTTGGCACGTTGCTATTATGAGGAACTGAAAACGACTGCGCCATTGACCAACACAAACCTGGTCTAAAGTCAATAGCAGTATTTTTTTGTGTTATTTAAAGGGTGTGTTAGTAATATGTGCCTATAGGCGGTGCACAACGCGCGTACACTTTTAAAGGGAATGGGAGATGAGATTCTGATTGGTTTATTGCACATTACGCCCAAAACACACCCATGACTCATTAAGAGACTAGAGACAACCCTTTTGGATCATGCGCTTGGTGCGCCGACCGTTTTTTTCCATGGTTAAACCAGCAAAAGTGGATTCTGACGTGCACCTGCGCCATGAGCTTCAGACCATGCGCTCAGATCGTTAAAATAGGGCCCAGTGTCTCGCAATTGCGAATTTATTCTGAGAGAAAAAAGTCGCAATTACCTTTTTTATTTTTTATTCTGTGGCGCAAACAAGCTTCCATAACAAATAGACCTACCTATCTGTGTGTAAAAAAATAAAATAATGATGCTGCTATCTTTCTGAAATCATTTTTGCTCCCCTGTAATTTGGTGAAAATTGTCATTTTGACCCTCATCCACAAAATACTGGTTTACTCTGTAAATATTCATCCATGGAATTTAATATTTTGGCTTTCATCACTATAGTTAATGTTCGTCTTTCTTCAGAACAAATATGAACAAAAGCAAAAATTTTATCAGGGGAAGTTTCCAAAATCACACAATATTCATTGTCATGTTCCCAGAAATCACTCGCAGATAAGTGTTTATTAATTTTATACACTATTATAGTATTTATTCATATTTTGAATAGCTTCTAAGGCTTTTCAAGGTTTTTATCTATTATATTTTAGCTTTATTTCAGGTCACAAAAAAACTATTTTTGACCTCTTTGGCAGTAAGGAAATATGATCATTTACTAGCTATTTATGTGTGGCAAATGAGCTGTTTCTCAATATAGACGTTTAAGCACGAGCTCAAGAGGGCAAATTGCGCCCACTAGTGGACAAAGTCACTATTGAAGCCCACCATATGCTTTCTACCTACAGCTTAATCTAAAGATATTTTACATGCATTCTTTAGCTGTTTTTGCATGTATTTTTATTACAATTCGCGGTTGCACTTTATTTTACAGTGTGTGCACTAGGGTGGTCCACAATGTAATGTAAAAAATTAAATGATTAAAACGTTGCATGGTACCCCTTAGTTCTTTTACCCTTCATATAACAATGACTCCTGCCAAGTTTTATTGAATTTGAATGGAGTTCAGAGGTTGCTCAAGATGAATTATGGTTCACATGTACGATTTCTGTTGGTCGTGCAATAATATCAAGAATCCAGGACTCAGGTATGATGTGTTGGATTGTTCTATTTATTTTACTTATTTACTAATTATCTTGTTTACACATTCACTTCACTTCCTGTCAGACATTTTATTGCACATTATATAATTAGTAAAACTCCAGTGAAAAGTACCAGAAAACGGCTGCAAACCTCATAAAGGTTTACAAATCATTGTTCAGTATTGATGCAATATTTTAATTGTGATGTGACTGGTTAGCAGGGCTGGGTATTGACACAAATTTCACAATTCGATTTCGATTCAATATCGGATATCAGACGATACACAGTGAACAATAAACAACTATAGAACATATATTGCAAAACACTAGTACCGGTACGTCTAGTATTAATCTAGTATACCGTAGATTATACAGTCAAACGGAGACACATGGCGCTTGCGAAACTGAATTTTGACTTATGATTTGAAACTTGCTCCATCTTCATTCTCCAGCAGTTAATTACTTTAATGTGTTGTTTTCTAATACATATTGCATTTGCTGACTACTTATCTGATGTGAGATATAAACTCGCAATTGCGTGATATAAAGTCACAATTCTGACTGAGAAAAAAAGTCAGAATTGTGACTTTATATCACGCAATTGCGAGTTTAAATCTCAGAATTCTGACTTTATATCACGCAATTGTGAGAAAAAAAGTCGCAATTACTTTTTATTTTTTTATTTAGTGGCGGAAACGGACTTCCATATCCGGGAACTGGAGGTGAACAACGGAAATAAACCAAACGCGAGAGCACTGAGCAACCTCTAAATGTTAGTCAATTAAACCAATATTTTGCAGCATAATTCCAATAGGGCTAAGTAACAAACTGAGAGGGTACCATGGTTGAAATTACAACTTTCATTTTTGTGGACCACCCTAATGTGCACGTATGTGTGCTTACAGTGTACTTAACTTAGAAAATAATGGGCAATACAAGGGAACTACATGGGTTAAGGTTAGGTTTAGGGGCAAGTTCAGGGTTAGTACCTAGTTATTACCCAGTTATTATAATTACTATAAGTACATAGTACGTACATGCAGAACAGGATTGTAAAATAAAGTGCTACCCAATTCGCTGAAGAAAAAACTCCAGTTTTTTTTATCTGTGGGGTTTTTATAATCAGCATCTCATACAGCAAAGAAATGCTTTAAATATTAATAAGTATTAAGTGTTATGTTGCACTTTACCAATTGCTCAAATCTATTAGGGAATTCCGTCCCACTTTATATTAAGTGTATTATATAAATATTTAACTATGTACTAACATTTAAATTAATAATTTGATATAATGCACTTATTGTGTACATACATGTTTTTACATTGTACTTATGTTTTTTAAAAATACATCCTGCATGTAATTACACCGCTGTCCATTCCCTTACACCTTAAAGGGACAGTTCACCCCAAAATGAAAATGTTGTCATCATTTACTCACCCTCATGTTGTTCCAAACCTGCATGAATTTCTTTCTTCTGCTGAACACAAAAGAAGATATTTTGAAGAATATGGGGAATATATGGGGAATATTCCCCATATTTTTTTAAAATATCTTCTTTTGTGTTCAGCAGAAGAAAGTAAGTCTGGGTTAAACTATCCCTTTAGCCCAGTCTTAAACCTAACCAAACCAGGCCACTTTTTGGTAAATTATTTAAAGCAGCATTTAAATGTCTTTGCACATTTGCCAGATTGATTTTTGTGTCAGGTCTTTTACGTATAAGCCGTACATGTCAAATGTCCTCACCTGTGTCAGTTAAAGCTGCTGTTAGTAACGACTGATGCTTCATTGAAGCGTTAACAGCAGACATTGTGTAACGTGACAGGCTCTTGTTTGTGAACTACAGTGTGCTTGTGTGTGTTTCTCCCCTTCACTTGGGAAGAGGGTTCAGGTGTGTGTCGACATGTAGTGACAAGCACATCCACAAACAGCAAGATCCCAAAGGATAGTAAAGATACAGTATGAAGGCGATGATAGAGGTAAACGGCAGGGGAGGTTGAAGCACCAGTGCTGTCAGCGAACAAGCTGAAGCATGCAGATCACAATTAAATCATGCGCTGTTCCCCCATCTCTACAGTAACTGCCCCAGACTGAGCTTTAATTAAAATGTTTTCAATGTTTGAAAAAAATATAGAGGTACTTTTTTCACTGATGTTTCGCTTAGATGTTCTTGGAGAGCCAAATAGAGTCTGAGAGAGTGACATAAAATATTACAAATGCAGCAAACATAATGTCCACATACTGTAAGTTCTCTGGCATTTTGTGAGTCAAAAGCAAACAAAATATATTCCAGTTGTCAATATTTAGCATATAGATAATCTATCTAGAGTATCTACACAGAATACACCAACATAATGAAACAATGAGTTTTCCAGAAATTATGATCACTTTATGATTTGTTATTTTTATGTATTTTTTAGTATTATTAGTATTTTTATTGTTTTAAACAATCATTTTATTAATTATTTGCTCCTGAAAAACAAGGTTGCATTTTTAATATACACAAATACAGAAAAAAATAACACTGTGAAATATCATTTAAAATTACTGTATTATTGGAAACATAAACTTTTGAAACATTATACACGGATCAGGCATAACATTATGACAGGTGAAGAGAATAACACTGATTATCTCTTCATCACGGCACCTGTTAGTGGGTGGGATATATTAGGCAGCAAGTGAACATTTTGTCCTCAAAGTTGATGTGTTAGAAGCAGGAAAAATGGGCAAGCGTAAGGATTTGAGTGAGTTTGACAAGGGCCAAATTGTGATGGCTAGACGACTGGGTCAGAGCATCTCCAAAACTGCAGCTCTTGTGGGGTGTTCCCGGTCTGCAGTGGTCAGTGTCTATCAGAAGTGCTCCAAGGAAGGAACAGTGGTGAACCGGCAACAGGGTCATGGCGGCCAAGGCTCATTGATGCACGTGGGGAGCGAAGGCTGGCCCGTGTGGTCCGATCAAACAGACGAGCTACTGTAGCTCAAATTGCTCAAGAAGTTAATGCTGGTTCTGATAGAAAGGTGTCAGAATACACAGTGCATCGCAACTCACAGGACTTAAGGATCTGCTGCGAACATCTTGGTGCCAGATACCACAGCACACCTTCAGGGGTCTAGTGGAGTCCATGCCTCGACGGGTCAGGGCTGTTTTGGCAGCAAAAGGGGACCAACACAATATTAGGAAGGTGGTCATAATGTTATGCCTGGTCGGTGTATGTCTTTATTGTTATTTTTGATCAATTTAATGCATCCTTGCTGAATAAAAGTAGGCTATTCGTTTATTCCAAAGGGGAAAAAAAACAGAATCCAAACTTTTTAACGGTAGTGTATGCCAAATACTTCAATAAACTCAATTAATTGAAACAAATTCTTACAAAAGTTATCTTAAAAATAAAACACATAATTAATAAATTAATAACATAAAGTAGCTGTAGATGACAGTCTAACCAATTACACTAAAAAAATACACCTTTTTTTTTCAATAATAGGAAAATTCCATCAAATTGAATTAATTAATCCTTACATATTATTCATATTATGAATTAAGAATTTTTCTTAGAAGTTTTCTGTTTTTTCTAGAGCTTAATAAAACATTAAACTTAAATTTGAACATATTTCCTTTTTTTTTAATTATTATCTATGAATATGAATTGCATAAACTAAATGGTCCATTCCAGCTTCTTCCATTAAGATTTATACTAAATGTTTTATTAAGCTCTAGTTTTTTTTACTCATTTAAAATTCTCAATTCATAATATGAATAATATGTAAGGATTATTCAATTCAATTTGATGTACTTTTACTAATTGAAATGCGTATATTTTTTTTGAGTGTACTAAATAGGTCTAAACTTCAGCATAATGAAAAAGAGCAAAACAGTTGGGCATATTTGTCACTTTCGGTGGCATTTCGCTCCTGATGTGAGTCCACATTGATCAGTTCAGATGTCTTATGCAATCTTCAGAGATCCCAGGAGAGATCATGGCAGCTCAGGCGTTGGTAATTCATACTGTCTGCTGTGCCTCTCCAACACATGCACATCAAAGCAGCCTGTCTTTTACATGTTCTTCCTCGAAAAATGGATTTAACCGGATTGAGCTCCAAAGGACGGCTTTTGTTAATTCTATGTGTCAGTTCTTACCTCTACACATCCACTGATGCTGAGGGCAGCTGCAAACTCAAGGCCAAGTTCAACCTGAAGGGTTACAAAGAAGTGGTGAAAAAGACGGTGGTTATTGGTGGCATGTTTCCCGTTCATCAACGCCTGGCTTCAACGGACACCAACACCACGATCCCTCCAGAGTCCTCTGACTGCGAGGGGTAAGATACTGGATTTAACATTTACATTTTACAAGAGAAAACTCATATTTTTCAGACTGGCATTAGATCTGTTAGATCATTAGATCTGTCGATATGTGATATCCTATGTAATGATGTGTACTGCCACATTAGTGCATTCAAATAATACCAAGTGCATACTTTTTAATTGCTTGTCGTTATTTGAGAAATGTACAGTATAGGTATTATTATTAAAGAAAAAAGATGCTTAATTTGTCTTAGTTATATTCTTGCATCTTACAGATCATCATTCTTAATGCAAAATTAATTAAACTGTTGTCTAAGGAATAATTACAGTTTGTCCTCCCGAGAGACCACTTTTATGTTTCATAAACTAACCAATGGAAAATAACCAAGCAACCTCCCGCCAACACGGAAGTGACTTAAACTGCAATGCATCGACTGGCCACTAGAGACAGGCTCTAAAAGGGAGTTAAATCTGTATCTCCCCCATGTTAAAATGCCCAACTTTACAGCAGAAAAAAACATGTTTACAGCCTGGTACAAATTGTGGTTTTGGTCTATACAGCTAATTTTGCCCTTCATGACAACTGTGAGGGGGTGAATTTTTTTTTTATAACTGCAAGAAGTTCTGCATAATTAAGGGCGTGGCCACTTGAGTGACAGGTGGATTGCCACTATGGTCGAGCTAGGCGGGCGTGGTTTCACCTCAGCTCCACCCACGTCCCGCCTCTTTTCCCATTTTCAGTTATCCGGGAGTGATGCGCTGCCAAGATGGCGACGACCGGCTCCGCCCACTTTAGGCTTCAAAAATGCTCTTCAGAAACCTACCGGTGACGTCACGGACACTACGTCCATATTTTTTACAGTCTATGAAAGTAACTTATACAATGCCAATCAACCTGACTGGTACAATGACACCTAGCGGTAACAGTTGGCATTACATGTGGTTACACTTTATTTGGTCTACTTTAGACATTATACTACTAACTATATCCTAAGTAACAGCAACATTTTTACATTTATTCCAAAATAATAACTAAAGGCAGTAACAATTTAAACAATATATAAAATTAGTCAACTTATGTTCATCAGTTATCAAGCTCGGTAAATCACAGCCACGAAAATGTAGGCTACCTTTAATTTCTTCAAGCTGATCGCTCACTAAAACCCCCACAGTCGTCATGTTTTCAGTCCATTTCAAGTTTGATTTTAACGTGACATAAAGCAGTGATGTGTAAATGGGTTGTTTACTTACTTTTTAATTAGTCTTCCCGTAAACAATCACTTTCTTCATTCAGGTCGATTCGCGATCGCACACGAAAAACAAGAGGCGGGATTTATAGCGCGATCCAATCATAACCGATCATATCCAATCATAGCGCGTTGGAGCCATTGCCTCCTCTCACGTGACAGACTGTGATGACACATTTTAACGGTCAACAGCATTGTAAGTCCTGCAAAGTTTTTTATATTTTCATTTTTTTTTTTTTTATGTATATTTATAACACTACACTTTGTATTATATTACCTTTGCATCAAATTACAAGAAACTAGTTAAAGGGATAGTTCACCCAAAAATGAAAATTCTGTGATTAATAGAGCGGTGCAGGTATGACTTCACTTTGTAGGCCAACCGGCAGTTAGCATCGCACTGGTTCCCTCAAGAAAAACCCAATAGGATTTTCCCACAGGCTTTTAGATTATGCAAAAAACAAGCTCTGTGATCAACAAAAGTTTATGATACTTACAAGTTTTGTCCATCAAGATAATTATCACAGATGAGCACAGCGTTTATTAGTTTTGAAGTCTAAATGCAGTCGCCAGAAGTAAAAAGCTAAAGGTAGGCTATAAACGGACTACACCACGGTTACTCGACTTCAACGTCACCATCACTGAACTTCCGACAACTCTTTCAGTTTTTATCTCAAAACATTTTCCCACAACGTTTGAGTTAGACTAGTTTATAAGAGCACAATTATTAGCATAATGAGGCTGTAAAAGCGGACTGAGGTTACCTGCTCGGCGTGATGACGTTTAATCTCCTCGACAGCCTCTGTAGTCCCATTTAGCCACTTGTGCTAACCGCCTTTTTCAAGACAAGTAACAGCTTCAAAAAATCACGAGTGGGGTAATACTGATGTATTTTATGTCATAGAATAAAACATGAACGTGTCTTGAGCTTGTGTTCATCACAGACCTTATTTCAGCCATTTAACCAAAAGCCCATTCAAAAAACACATTGACTGTGCTAAAATGCTAACTCACTTACAAAGTGTCATTGTCATGTCCTTCCAAACCCTTCGTTCATCTTCGGAACAGCAATTTAATGAACTGAAAGGTAGTAAAAACATAGTTAAAATAGTCCATGTGACTACAGTGATACAACCTTAATGTTATGAAGCGACGAGAATACTTTTTGAGTGGAAAAAACAAACAAAAATAACGACTTTATTCAACAATTTCTTCACGTCTGTGCCAGTCTCCTACGCTGTTGTGAGGGTGTTTCTAATAATTCTAAATTTACCGTTTTTTTTCATCACTTTGAAAGTTGTGAAAACACTATTGTGGACTTTTTCTTTTGCTATTTGAGCAAATAGGAACACAAAAAATATATTTAATGTAGCATCTTATTCACCGCTATAAAAGTTTACCCAACTATGACGACTTCCGCTTCTGAGACACCTGGAAATGTGAAAAGGGTCCATTACCCCCCACTAAACCCACCGCACGCATTAGGGGGTCTGTTAACTCTTTCCCCACCATTGACGGAAATTTCCAGCTTTCTGTGTTTTCACTGTTATATGGTAAGGGGCGCTATTACACATCTTCTGAAAGAGTATAGAATCTCCTGATCAAAACACAGGTGAAGAAGAAGCAGAAACAAGCAATAGCAGATGCATATGTAAAATAATGTGCATCAACAGCATATGAATCAAAACTGCCTAATGTTACTGAATAAAATGTCGACCCAGGACGAGCTATAGGACTGTGAAGCTTTGGGGTGTTGATGGACTCGATCTACTCCATCTGTGTTTTGATCATCGCTCTGAATCTGATCCAGAGAAAAACATGTTTTTCATTTTTTTGCTCAAAATATTGCTTTTTTATGAAACGTACCCACATTTAAGTGTTGATAAAAATTTGTTATTTTTTTCGATATATTGCATGTTCAGATATTCATACAACAAAATATTCTGGTGGCCATGAAACTTTTGTGAAAATGATCAAAAATGCTGGCGGTGGCTGGCAACTTTTATTTAAAATACGTTGGTGGGGAAAGAGTTAAAAGTCAATGGGCTCAGGGGAGGCAAGAGAGACGCGGCATCCCGCTGTAACTTCATCTGCAGGTGTCGCTGTTGCTTTTACAAAAACAAGTGATTTATACACTTTTTAATGTCACATTTTGTAATATTTGCGCTGTTTTATTTTTGTAATATCGATTATTTTCCCATCCATTTTTTTTTGAGGAGGCACTGCCTCCCTTGCCTCCTCGGAGAAAACGCCCCTGAATGTCTGTTGGGGGGCATCAAAATAAACTGTTATTAAGCAGACAGTCTACTAATACTCTAATGATTGCTAGTTGACATGTAGGTGCAAAGTTATTATAGTAAGTAGAATGTCTAAAGTGGACCATCGAAATAAAGTGTTGTGGTATCCTCTGTTAAATAGATCTATATTGGAAAAATAAGGAACACCAACATTAACAAGATTTTAATTATTCAACAAGATATATAAAAGCATATGCATTCAATTACATTAAATCTAAACATTCGGTCACTTGATTGAATAAGCTGAAATATTATCATCATTTCCCCTCAGCTTTAACTTCCGTACTTTCCGCTGGGCTCAGACCATGCTGTTCGCCCTGAATGAGATCAACAACAGAACGGACCTGCTCCCCAAAACTGAGCTGGGTTACGTCATCTATGACTCGTGCTTCACCATTTCCAAAGCTGTGGAGGGAACGCTCACCTTCCTGACGGGCCAGGACGAGGCCGTGCCCAACTACCGCTGCGGGAACGGACCGCCTCTCTCCGCTCTGGTCGGGGCTGGAAGCTCGGATCTGTCCATCGCCACAGCCAGGATACTCGGCCTCTACTATTTCCCACAAGTACCTTTCAACTGTCACTGTATTTGGGCAATGACATGACCCTTATTATTTGGGGTTCTCACTATTAACTAGTTGCTTATAATCATGCATATTACTAGGATATTGGCTGTTTATAAAGCACATATTAATGCCTTATTCCATTTGTTACATCCCTTAATCCTACCCAATACCTAAACTTAACAACTACCTTACTAACTATTAATAAGCAGTAATTAGGAGTTTATTGAGGCAAAAGTCATAGTTAATAGTGAGAATTGGACCCTAAACTAAAAAAAAAAAAACATTTAGATTACTGTTGTCCTGATATCATAATGAAGAGAAAATCCTTATTAAATTTACGAGATTCTTGAACCTCATTTAAAAGTTTGGCTTATTCTTTTTTAGAAATCATTATTATATCAAAATCATGTTTATTATTATTTCTTAGTTTTGTTTGATTTTAGTGCATGCAGAAGCATGTAGGAAAAACACATAAAACAGGAAATGATATCAGAGGAAAAAATATATTTAAAAATGTATTCCATGTTTTAAATGTTTGGGGTCAGTCTGATTTTTTTCTATTCTATTGATTTTTTTTTATTCAGCAAGAATGCATTAAATTGATCAAAAATTTTCGATTTCAGATAAATGCTGTTCTTTTGAACTTCATATTCATCCTGAAGAAAGTAAACAAAAAAACAGCATGACTGTTTTCAACATTGATAATAATCATAAATGTTTCTTGAGTATCATCATATTAGAATGATTTCTGAAGGATCATGTGACACTGAAGACTGGAGTAATGATGCTGAAAATTCAGCTTTGATCACAGGAATAAATTACATTTTAAAGTATTTTAAAATAGAAGACAGTTATTTTAAATTGTAATAATATTTCACAATATTACTGTTTTTACTGTATTTTTGATTAAATAAATGCAGGCTTGATGAGCATAAGACTTCTTTCAAAAATATTAAAAATAGTAACGTTTACTGTATATATAATATATTTGTCATTAACCTACTTAATAATTCATGTTCTTGTGTATTTTTAGGTTTAATTTATTGCACCTTTAGTAATGATTCTAGCAAGAAATCCAACCACAAATGCATCATGAGTGTTTAAACTGAGCCGGATTTGTCTTTCCACTTCCCTAGATGAGTTACGCGTCCTCATGCTCAGTCCTCGAGAGCCGGTTCCAGTACCCCACCTTCCTCCGCACCATCCCCAGCGACGAGCACCAGTCTGTGGCCATGGCAAAACTAGTGCTTCACTTCGGCTGGACCTGGGTGGGTACCATCGCAGCCGAGGACGATTACGGGAAATACGGCATCAAGAGGTTCAAGGAGGTGGTGGAGGAGGCGGGAGTGTGCATATCCTTCTCCGAAACCCTCCCTAAGATCTCCAACCCGGAGGCCATCGAGCGCATCGTGCAAGCGGTGCTGGACTCCACAGCGAAGATCATCGTGGTGTTCTCCTCGGACGTGGATCTGAGGCCCCTCGTGGGGGAACTGCTGCGAAACAACGTCACCAACCGCACCTGGATCGCCAGCGAGGCCTGGGTCACGTCGGCCGCCATCTCCCGTCACCCCAACATACTGCCCGTTCTAGGAGGCACAATAGGGTTTGCGGTCAAGCGTGCAGAAATCCCCGGCCTGAAGGAGCACCTGCTGGACGTTAATCCATACAATGACACCCTGACAGAAGAGTTTTGGGGGATAGTCTTTAACTGCACTATGAATTATACGCAGGTTTTGAGAGGCATGAGGAGATGTACCGGAGAAGAGATGTTAGACAAGCTGAATAACACATACTCGGATGTGTCACAGTTAAGGATCACGTATAATGTGTATAAGGCTGTATATGCCGTGGCATATGCCCTACATAACCTCGAGCACTGTGAACTTGGCAGTGGCCCTTTTGAGAACGGCACATGCGCTGACATTACAAAATTCGAGCCTTGGCAGGTATGACACACACACACACACACACACACACACACACACACACACACACAGACACTGATGTACTTTTTTTTCTCATTTATAACTATGTTCTCTGCCTTTAGCTGATGTACTACCTGAAGAACCTCAGATTCACAGTCCCTCACACCGGAGAGGAAATATTCTTCAATAATGGTGACGTGCTTGGCTTTTATGAAATCTTAAACTGGCAGAGTGATTCAGAAGGAGAGATCGCGTATACACACATCGGTTACTACAACACCACGGCACCCGCCGACGAGATGCTGACGATAAATAATGCCTCCATCATATGGAACAATGGTATTATGGAGGTGAGGATGTTATGTGATGTGCATGTGATCTATCTATCTATCTATCTATCTATCTATCTATCTATCAATCTATCTATCTATCTATCTATCTATCTATCTATCTATCGTCCATCCATCCATCCATCCATCCATTCATCTATCCATCCATCGTCCGTCCGTCCATCCATCCATCTATCTATCTATCCATCTATCGTCCATCCATCCATCCATCTATCTATCTATCTATCTATCTATCTATCTATCTATCTATCTATCTATCTATCTATCTATCTATCTATCTATCTATCTATCTATCGTCCATCCATCCATCGTCCGTCCATCCATCGTCCGTCCATCCATCATCCATCCATCCATATATCTATCATCCATCTATCTATCTATCTATCTATCTATCTATCTATCTATCTATCATCCATCCATCCATCCATCTATCTGTCCGTCCGTCCGTCCGTCCGTCTGTCTGTCTGTCTGTCCGTCCGTCTGTCCGTCCGTCCATTCATCTATCATCCATCCATCCATTCTTCTATCCGTCCGTCCATCTATCTATCTATCTATCTATGTATCTATCTATCTATCTATCCATCCATCCATCCATCTATCTATCGTCCATCCATCCATCCATCCATCCATCCATCCATCCATCCATCCATCGTCCGTCCGTCCGTCCATCCATCCATCCATCTATCATCCATCCGTACCTAAAAGACCAGTACAATGTGTTGAGATAATCGACCGGTTAAAGTCTGACTCTCATTATTGCATGGGGAATCCTATATAGAAGATAAACTGAAGAAACGGTTGTTTCTTTTGTGTTACAGACGCCGCGCTCTGTGTGCAGTGAACGATGCCAGCCCGGCACCAGGATGGGTATCCGGCAGGGAGAACCGGTCTGCTGCTTCGACTGCATCCCCTGTGCAGATGGCGAGATCTCGAACACAACAGGTCATGGGAATAAGGAACTTTGTTCAATCACAGTGGTTACTTTTAATAGTTTCTGACTATTGAATCAATTTTAACAACTCTTTCAACAGATGCACGAGGCTGTATCCAATGCGACGATGACTACTGGTCCAATGCCAATCACGACGAGTGTGTGCCAAAGATCATTGAATTCCTGGACTTTTCCGAACCTCTTGGGATCACGCTGATCGCCATTGCTGCATTCGGGGCCCTGGCTACTATTGTAGTCGCGATCATCTTCTTGATGCACCTTAACACACCTCTGGTGAAAGTCAACGACTCTCTGCTGAGCTTCTCCTTGCTACTGGGTTTGGTGATCACCTTCCTCTGCTCAATTGTGTTCCTTGGTGAGCCTCAGATGTGGTCGTGCATGACCAGCCAGGTGGCGTTGGCCGTAGGGTTTGCTCTATGCCTCTCTTCATTAATGGGCAAATCTGCTCTGCTCATGCTCAGAGCCAGAGCCATAAAAGCTGTCAAAACTGCTACCAAGGCAGCCAAAGCAGCGGCAGCGGCCGCTGAGCAGAGTCCCGACACTGCCGTCATCGCCCCAGCTATTCCTCAGAAGAATGACGTGGACCCCATACATCCCAGGCACCAGAGGGCGATAATGATAGTGTGCACCCTGATCCAAGCAGTGGCTTGCACTGTGTGGCTGATTCTGATGCCTCCGCACCCCGTAAAGAACACAGCCGCCCAGAACATCAAGATCATCCTGGAGTGCGACACTGGAAACATCATCTTCATCTGCTCCATCTTCGGTTATGACATGCTTTTGGCTCTGCTGGCCTTTGCTTTTGCATTTGTGGCACGAAAGTTGGAAGACCACTTCAACGAGGGCAAGAGCGTGACCTTTGGCATGCTGGTGTTTTTCATCGTTTGGATCTCCTTCGTGCCCGCCTACCTGAGCACGCGGGGGAAATTCATGGTGGCGGTACAAATCTTCGCAATCTTGGCGTCCAGCTTTGGGCTGCTTGCGTGCATCTTCATCCCCAAGTGCTATGTGCTGCTTGTCAAACCGGAGAGGAACAAAGAGGAGATGATGATTCCTCGAGCCAAATCACGTGACATAGCCGCAACGCTCACCACCAGCAGCTCCGCTAATGGAACCACTGTGTCCACTGTGTCTTTAGACGACTGAAGCCATTCCCCATGATCTACTGTATCACTCTGAATGTAGAAGGCTTATCAGGGCTCGACATTAACGCTTGTCCGCTCATCCAAGTGGATTTTTTGAAGGGACAAGTGAAAGAGAATTTTACCGACCGGACAAATAGCCGGATTAAAACGAAAAATAACTAGGGAATCACCAAAATGCGAAAATGATTCAGATTTTATTACATTTAGTGTAAGTGGCGATTGATAGCGGGTAATATATGATGTGTAAAGTACTGATGGTAACAAGGTTGCGCTTTTGAGGCTCGTGCAGCATATGCTTGTGCATATAACATATGATACAGTTAAGCAACATCACACAACCAAGAGTGCTGTTTTACAGAATACCATCACGACTGAAAATATGTCACTGATTTCATACGACAGTTCTACTACAATAAGTAGTTAATATATTAAGTCACTTACATTTTAGACAAAATATTGACTGTTTTTGGTCTATTTCAGCAAGTTGATCCAAACAAACATCACAGCAGAACCAGAGAGAACACTCAGCCGTGTTGATTACTAAATGATTCGGTTTTTTGAACGAATCGGTTGAGTCAAAGATTCAATGACTCATTCATTCTTGAATAAATCAGCTGTTTGAATGAATGACTCAATGACTCGCTCATTAAGACAGACACAATCTCATAACATTATTTAATGCAGTTGTAATTTTTCCGTGTAAATGATTTAATTTGATTGGTAACAGCCCTATAGTGACTTATTATTCTAATTTAATTTATTGACCAAATTTAAGAATTTTAAATGAAAAATTAAGCATACATTTAGTAGCATTAGGGGAAAAAAAATGCCATTTATAAAGGTAAATATCACAAATATGCAGATATTAATATGTCAAAGCTGATAGAACACTGATAAGAATATTACTTTAGAATAAATTATATTTATCCTGTTTTTTTCCAGACAAGCAACATTTTTACTCGGACAAGTGAATGACCCAAGCACAAGGCTTAATGTCGAGCCCTGCTTATTATATTGGACTCTGCCATATTTCAGGATTTTAAATATAAATTTAGATCTAAGACAAAATAGGAATAACAGTAAAGGACTTTTAAGGGGGTCGTATCATACTTACCATATTATATGATGTCTATGTATAAAACAATTTAGTTTTTATGACCATTTTTGCCATCTCTATCTCCTAGCAGGCTGTTTTTATTTATTTATTTATTTATTTATTTAAACTGCAAAAAGTTTACATGTGAAATGAGGTACAGCTCTTTGCTCTGCAGTTTTAAATCTGACTGTGTGTTTGCTGTCAAGTCCAATATCATTCCCTTGTTTTCATCTGACATCATAAAGCTGGGGAAGATAATTTTTGGAGCTTAGTTCCAATAAATGAAACCTTAAAAAGATAAAGAGCTGATGCTCAACCAACTATAGAGGAGGGGCAAACAAAAAGTCAAAATATCAAACTTTAGAAGAAAGGCACAACACTCATAATAAATAAATGAATCCATGTTAAACATGATGCATAAATAAATGTAATTTAATAATAAATGTGAAACCATGAATTCTTTTGATGAGAAGGCATTTTGAGAGTTACAGTTTTCATAGCCTACACTAATTATATTTCAAATGGTCAGGGAAAACTGAAAAAAGGCAAATAAAGGGAAAACAGGACAAACATTTCCTCATGATATGACCCCTTTAAATGAGCAGGAATTTGCACTCAGGGATGTTTTTATGACTAGTGTAGCTTAGCTGTTCAAATTACATTGATTAAATCTTTAAAAAAATAAAAACTAATCTTTTCAGAGCCAAATTTTAGTCTTAAAAGCATGGAAACAAAGGAGTAAATGTAATGCTGATGTCTGCCAGCAGGTGGAAGCAGTGAAAGCTCATAAACTGAGATCTCTTTGCATTGGAGAGATGACACGAATTAAACTGTCCTAGCTGTTCTCAGTTGTTATATAAAAGAACTATTGTAATAGTTTTGCTAACATACAATGAAGTATATTTTTGTGAAAAATCTGTAAACTATTCTGTTAATTTATTTATTTAAATTTAGATTAGACTGGGTGTGTTTTAGATATGGGAGGCATCATACACAAATTGCATCTAATGTTAACTGTTTAGAGCTACACTTCATTTTTAACAGGACTCCACTGAGATCTTCACTGCGTCGCTCATAAACAATACTAATTATGTATTGCTTTGTCTTTATCTTATTCATAAAATAAAGTTACAATAAACTACCAATGTCCTGTTTCAGTATAGCCTACTCATTTTTTCAGTTACTAGACAGTATGACTTCTTTAGTAATTTGGTGATTAAAACCTTCCACAGACAATTTTAGATCTGTTAACTCTGATTATCTAACTTTGTTCAGAAATGTAAATAATGAGTCATTCATAAATCCTTCTTCCGTATTTTGTTACCATGGTTCACTATGGTAAGCCTATTACAAGTGTTTGTATTTTAGAACTGTCGGGATGGTTTTCGCGGGAAATTGCGTACTTACGTGATCGCTTGTGCGTGGCTCGTCATATCCGTAAACAGAGAAAAGTTGCTCTGGCTGTGTCTCTGGTGTGGGAGTGTCAGAGGTTAGTTGTCCACAAGGAGTGAGAAAGGTTTCCCTTTCAAGAAAAGTCTGTTCACTCGGCGGCCATATTTGCTACGCGTCCGGGCAGCTATTCCGAGCATCCGAGACCAAGTCCTATCTATTTGATTGGGGGAATCCTGAAATTTCATAAACTACTTGCCGAACTCACAATTAAATAACATATTTCAAATCAGCAACAAAATCTGACATAAACTGTCTCATAAATGTTGCTTCTTATCCTCAAAAAAGCGTTAAAAAGCTTATTTTTTCAGGCTAGTCTAGCCAATGCGCATGTGCAGTCCTAAGCGCGAGTCTCATGTTTCTATGGGAACCGGAGCTTCTAACGGCAGCTTGCAATGACTTTACCCAGAGCCGTTAAAAAACAGTTACGACACTCCCATAAACTGCCATGGAACTGAGGAATGCGGAAGTAAAGCGTGTCACGGAGCAACCAATAGTTTCAGGATTGAACCCCATTCATTTCAGTGTATCTCAAGCACACTCGCTGGCAAATTAATGAAATTACTGCATATTTTGAGATTTTATGGCATTAGTTGACCTCTCAGGAATATTGATAGAAGTGGTATTTTATGAAGCATGTTATAGTTAATGTCCACTGTTATATAATAGATCGTTAGACTCCAACTGCAGTTAGATAACGTGAGCAGCACTGCAACAGCTACTATATCCAGATGCTATCGGTCATATTTCAACAGTTTTTAGTCTCTCTGAGATCTTTCTGCCGAATGAGTTTCTATGAAGTAGCCCATTCAAGGAATAACGTATCTAGCGCCTGGATATAAAGAGTTGAATTAAATTGATTGCCCTGATATTTTTAAACACTATTTAAAACTTCTTTCTTGGGTTAAATTCTGTATATGCTAGAGTCATTTACTCTTATTCACCTGGTGTGTATGCTTATGTGAGTATCATAAAATAACATTCGGACGTTAACAATATTGAAATGATAAAAGAAATTACCACTATAACCAGTAGATGGCGAAAGAGGAACACTTATTGGCTCATTAGCCATTTTTTTTTTTTTTTTTTTAAATTATATCTTTTTTGATAAATATAGATTATCAAATCACTATTATAATATTAAAATATCTATTTTTGTTACTTTATTTGTACTGAAGTGTTAAATATATAGGCTAATTGTAGGGAAAGTCTCATGAAAAACAAAAAATTCTGACTAAACTTCACAATAAATCTTTATTTAAATCGTGTCTGTGCTTTGTTTGTTATGATGAGAGGATTTGTAGATAATGGGAAGATTCGCGTAAACTTGCACTAAAATTCATTCAGCGTTTTGAGACTGTATAAAACTTGTTTTGATCGATATGGATTCTCATTCCTGGTAAATTAAACATATGGCTGGTCATTATTTTCAACAGAAATGCCCGTGATTGGCTACAACACTCAACGCTGTAAAATCATGCACTCACATGACCCAAATAAAATAACCAGATATCACTCAAGAAAAACATTAACGTTGTCTCTTCTTTATCTCTCCCCAGAATAAAATGCTACTGTAAAGCCTAGTCGAAGTCGATGCACATATTGTGTTAATATTTACCAGAAATTGCTGCAAATATAGTGAAACTGCTGTCTATCCTGCTTATTCCTATTCAAACAGATTGACAGCGCGGAGTTGTTTGGAACTATTGAGAGCTCTATGAACCACGTGACCACGTGGCGGCGAGATCAAAGAGTGTCGCAACTCTCTTTTTCTATGGCTCTGACTTTACCAATCAGCGATTGGCTCTTTTACTTAAAAGGCAGGAGGTATTCCGCCATATTTCAGTTTCTCCCATTCATAAGTAATAGGAGTGAACCGTCTTGATCTATATCTGTAGTCTTTGACATGGAGCAGTTAAATCTGCAATGTCCAGAGAATAACCCATTTTAAACAAACACTGAACAGAGGAGAGTCTGCTGGAGAAAAGAGAACGAGACAGAGCTCGTGATAAAACAAGAATCAATATTGGTTTGGCTTTTCGGAGATGACAGAGAGGGATTTGAAATGTAAAAGTGAAGCAGAGATGATTTTTATTACTCAACAGGTGAGTAAGGTATTTTATTGAACAGATAAATTGCCATATTTAGCTCTCTAACAGATTTTATTGTAAAGTTATGAAGGCTCATATTCATCTGCACAGTCATGCAGAGCCGAAGCACAACCAAAACAATGTTCTTCCGCAAAATGTGTTCAGTTTTGTTTTTTAACCGCCAGCGGGCCAAAAGTTACATAGTGTACCTTAAATATGTCTAAAATAAAATAGACACAGCAGAATAAAAAGTCTCCAAAAATAAGACTGAACATCAGTGTTGCCAAGTCCGCGGTTTTCCCGCGGAATTGGGCTGTTTTTCATGTCCGCGGGTTGAAGCGATACCAATTATGTGATATTTAGCCCCGGGAATGCGAATTTTAGCAGGGAACCCCCAAACGCGATTTTACCGAACAAAAAAAATAAAATAAGAAAACTAAACAAATACTATATAATTATGAATGCAGAAAAGTGATCAGTGAATCATTTGACTCAAACATAATTTTTATTTTCCTTTATCAAATTAGAAAATTAGCAAAATACAAGCTTTTTCATAGCGGTGTCAGATATTTGGATCCAACTGTGATTAAATAAAAAAAACAAAAAGTATGAACAATATTTACAATGGTGTGTCAGAGAGAATGAGTTTGCATAGTTCACTTGATGCCGCTCTAGTCTAGATGCCTAGTGGAGTGATGATATTTTTCTATAATTGGACGTGTAACAACACACCCTCAGTGAGGAATAGCCCAGCGTGCTTGAGGAAGACTTTTGTAGTCTATGTGTGTGTGTGTGTGTGCCTGGGTAACTGTGGTTGTGGTGTAAACATAATGCTTAAATATGGTCTTGACAGAAAGGCCAAGTTGCCATTCAACTCTGGACTGACCACTGAAAACACTGAGTAGTGATAAAAGCAAACCGGCCATCCTGTCAAGGTATGATTTTAATAATTCATCAGGTCTTTGTGAACAACTCATTGAAGGGGTGAGATTAATAATGGATGCCATCCAATGGGAAGTGTTATGATGCATGCGCATGCTACTATTTTGGAGGGTGGGATTCATGTCAGGGGTTGCCCTTTGGTTCATGGTGAATCTGCGGGGTTTCTTCTCCAACCTGTCAGATTACTGAACACTGTTCAGGCATCTGCGTATGTTTATGAACTCAGGGTCAAAAATACAGAGTTGTAGGGTATAAGGGTGGTGTGTGGGGGATTTGAACCCTCCCGAAGGAGGTCAAAACTAAAAGGTTGAGGTGTGTTCTGAGATCTTAAAACATACTTGCTAAACATTCTTCAGTTATATTTTTGTACACATCACAAGTCTCAAAAAATGTATTTTGCACAAATTGGGATATGAGAAATTTTATTTGCGTTATTTTATCTTATTTCTGTTATTAAAAATAAAAAAGAGAAGCAAATTGCAAATACAATATAACAAAAATATGAATTAAACAAATTGCGTTTTTCAGGTACAATAGGTTTATTTAACATGTAGTTAGAATTAGTACAGAAATGTAATAATCAAATGTAAAAATATAATATTGCAAAATTTTCACTGTATGAATGAAATTAAATATGTTCTTATTAAAGCTAAATTTAGTCGAGAGCAGTAAGTTATTTTCTCTTTTGTTTGATTCACATTAAAGGGTACATAACACACAGTTTCTGCCAGTCTCATGTTAATCTTGAGTACCTATAGAGTAGTGTTGATCCTTCATATCTCAGAAGAGTCTTTAGTTTTATCATATTTATAAAAGACAGATACGCTGTACCGATTCTTTCTGAAAACAGCCAAGCTCGTGAAGGCGTGCAGTGGGTGGAGCTAAAGAGTCACGAGCACACACACACACACACACACACGCACAATACATCATTGCCAACAAAACAGACATTTGATGCAGTTTCACTCACTGCCTGCAGTTTCGACTCATGACCGGGATCTTTTATCGATGGACCGCTCCATCTTTCAGTTTCAAATGATCTGGAAATCAAGCGTTGAACTGGGCCTTGTTTATAAAACATTCGTCACCGAAATGCCAGGAACAAACAAACACACTTGCACAACAAACAAACTGCGTACTGTTCCCTTAACGCTGGGTTATTTGGGAAGCTGAACAAGGTTATCTTTCCCTCACAACCAGAAACACACTTTCTTTAGTGACATTGTTGATTTCGTGGTCTAAAAACAAAATGACAGCGCTGCTGACGGCTCCCGTAACCCGAACGAAGCTCGTTGATGGGCTCTTGCTCTCGCTCTGGTTGATGTGTGTGCGCTCATCCAGGAGAAGTGCCCATACAAGGAATTCCGCCCTTTATGACGTCATACAGGGCCATACTCGAAAAAAACTTTCCGAAGCTTGTTCGAATCCTGAAGGAGTGTATTTGGCACAGAAATACTCTGTCATACGTCCAACTCGTTTTTTTGAAACTTTGGCCTCTTTAACAATGTAAATAAGTCAGAATGCATGAAGTAGTATTAGACATCCCCTTTAATGACAGAACAGCTGGGTATATTAGGCTACTGTCACTTTAAGACCAAACGCACAGATTCATTATACTGATACACATCCGGTTCACACCCAACTGTTTACTTTCACTTGAGACATAACCGGCTGTGTTTACATGAATACTCCACACGACGGGTATTTTGACATAATTAGGTATGTATTTGACCATTCAAGCGAAATGAGACGTGAAAGACAACTGAATTCGCGATCGCATGCTGAGAGATGCGTCTTTCTGTGCACGCGCTTATGCTGTGTGTCAGTCAGCGCGTGCACTGCATTGAAATTCGCGATCTTTCTGTGCGCGTACTTTGGCAGTATGCCAGTCAGCGCGAGCACCGCATCAAGTTCCTTTTTTCAGGATATATTGTGCTTACAACTCTTTTTATTATCAAGCACGTCCCGCTCTTTTTATTCTCATTAATGCGTTGAGGTAAAGCCTTTTTTTAAACCCTTTTCACAGTCGTTTAATGGTTGTCTAATCAAATAGTTTATATATGACGAACAGTTTACAAATGAAAAATGTTATTTTGTAGCTGATGTTCAAATATATATATACATATATACACTCACCTAAAGGATTATTAGGAACACCATACTAATACTGTGTTTGACCCCCTTTCGCCTTCAGAACTGCCTTAATTCTACGTGGCATTGATTCAACAAGGTGCTGAAAGCATTCTTTAGAAATGTTGGCCCATATTGATAGGATAGCATCTTGCAGTTGATGGAGATTTGTGGGATGCACATCCAGGGCACGAAGCTCCCGTTCCACCACATCCCAAAGATGCTCTATTGGGTTGAGATCTGGTGACTGTGGGGGCCATTTTAGTAAAGTGAACTCATTGTCATGTTCAAGAAACCAATTTGAAATGATTGGAGCTTTGTGACATGGTGCATTATCCTGCTGGAAGTAGCCATCAGAGGATGGGTACATGGTGGTCATAAAGGGATGGACATGGTCAGAAACAATGCTCAGGTAGGCCGTGGCATTTAAACGATGCCCAATTGGCACTAAGGGGCCTAAAGTGTGCCAAGAAAACATCCCCCACACCATTACACCACCACCACCAGCCTGCACAGTGGTAACAAGGCATGATGGATCCATGTTCTCATTCTGTTTACGCCAAATTCTGACTCTACCATCTGAATGTCTCAACAGAAATCGAGACTCATCAGACCAGGCAACATTTTTCCAGTCTTCAACTGTCCAATTTTGGTGAGCTCGTGCAAATTGTAGCCTCTTTTTCCTATTTGTAGTGGAGATGAGTGGTACCCGGTGGGGTCTTCTGCTGTTGTAGCCCATCCGCCTCAAGGTTGTGCGTGTTGTGGCTTTACAAATGCTTTGCTGCATACCTCGGTTGTAACGAGTGGTTATTTCAGTCAAAGTTGCTCTTCTATCAGCTTGAATCAGTCGGCCCATTCTCCTCTGACCTCTAGCATCAACAAGGCATTTTCGCCCACAGGACTGCCGCATACTGGATGTTTTTCCCTTTTCACACCATTCTTTGTAAACTCTAGAAATGGTTGTGCGTGAAAATCCCAGTAACTGAGCAGATTGTGAAATACTCAGACCGGCCCGTCTGGCACCAACAACCATGCCACGCTCAAAATTGCTTAAATCACCTTTCTTTCCCATTCTGACATTCAGTTTGGAGTTCAGGAGATTGTCTTGACCAGGACCACACCCCTTAATGCATTGAAGCAACTGCCATGTGATTGGTTGATTAGATAATTGCATTAATGAGAAATTGAACAGGTGTTCCTAATAATCCTTTAGGTGAGTGTATATCTATATATATCTCAATGTCTTAGAATGTTGTATTTTAATGTTTTCCAGGTGTGCAAAATATCTAGATAAAATGGAGGCAGACCGAGATAGGACAGATGACACTGACAGATGTCGCAGAAGTTCAAAATTGCCCTACAGGTGAGTAAAAACAAGCCTTTCGATGAATCATGATCAGATCTAACATCTGCTGCTGTAAAGACACTGAATATTGTTGAGCAAACTCTCATAGTGCTACATTATGATGCATCAGGCTCAGATGCATTAAAAAAATATGCATTCCTGAAATGTTGCCATTTGGACATTTTTCTTTTTGGGATGCTTTCATTGCACCGAGAGACAGATGAGCAGAGCTAATAAATTACATTCAACTGCTGTCATGGTAGATTAGTGTTTAAAAAGAGTCTGTCTTTGTCCAGCAGGAGGAGCTGCCCAGTGATGGTCACTTTCACTCTCAGTGATGTGATGTGATTTGACTGCTGGATGGCAGTCATTTCACTCCATTCTCTCTCTTTAAGAGAAACTGACAGAACTAATACTTTTACATTAAGCAGCTACACATCATATTGAATTACTGAAGCTGTAGAACACAGTGACAACATTATAAATGGAAGAAAAATATGGAAAAGAGAAAAGGGGCAAAACGCACATACTGTCACTTTAGTTTATCGGCTTTTGAATCATGTATTGACTTACAAACCAATAAGTTAATTAATGTCTTAAATGAAATAAATAAAGAAAAAACGTAAAATAAGAATTTATTTATTTATGCAACTATTTGCAAACAATATTTTTTTATTTAAAATATGCACACATTCACATTGCAGTGGCATTAAGGGTATTGTTCAGGTAGTTAAAAGGACATATTTAACTAATGAAATAAAGGCTTTAATGCTTTTCATTTATTGAAAATAAAATAAAACCTTAAGTAACAACATAAACCTTTAAAATTCAACAAAAAAATATAACTTGATTCGATTGCATATGAATTACCATGATCCAAGCATGTACAGTGGTGGTCAGAATTATTGGCACCCCTGGTAAATATGATCAAATATGGCTGTAAAAAATAAATCTGCATTGTTTATCCTTTTGATCTTTTATTAAAAAAATTCACAAAAATCTAAACTTTCATTGAAGTAAAATAATTGAAAGTGGGGGGTAAATCACATTATGAAATAAATGCACGTTGGCCACAATTATTGGCACCCCTAGAATTTTTTATGAGTAAAATATCTCTGAAGTATATTCCCATTAATATTTACATTTTTTAGCACACCAGGGTGACTAGGAACATGAAATTGTCCAGCTATGATGTCTTGTTCCACAGGAGTATAAATATGAGGAAACACAAAGGCCAAATTCCCTTAATCATCATCACAATGAGTAAAGCCAAAGAATATAGTTCTGATGTGCAGCAAATGATTGTTGAGCTTCACAAAATAGAAAGTGGCTGTAGGAAAATAGCTAAAGCATTGAAAATCCCCATTTCCACCATCAGAGCAAGAATTAAGAAGTTCCAATCAACTAAAGATGTTAGGAATCTGCCTGGAAGAGGACGTGTGTCTATATCGTCCTAATGCACGGCGAGGAGGAAAGTTTGAGTGGCCAAAGACTCTCCAAGGATCACAGATGGAGAATCGCAGAGATTAGTTGAGTCTTGGGGTCAGAAAGCCTACAAAAAATTAAATAAAACAACCCCTACATCACCACATGTTGTTTGGGAGGGTTTCAAGAAAAATCCTTCTTGCTCATCCAGAAACGAACTCCAGCATATTCAGCTGTCAGACACGACTGGAAATTCAAAAGGGACCTGGCTCTGTGGTCAGATGAAACTATAAAAAAAAGCTTTTTGGCAGCAAATCCACCAGATGGGTTTGGTGCAAACAGGGATAAAAAGTCCCCCATGCCCACAGTTAAAAATACCGCTGGATCTTTAATGTTGTGGGCCTATTTTTTTGCTGGAGGTCCTGGACATCTTGTTCAGATACATGGTATAATGGATTCTAGCAAAAACCAACAGATAAAAAATCAAAACCTGACGGCCTCTGCTAGAAATCTTATAATGGGCCGTGGTTGGATCTTCCATCAGGACAACGATCCAAAACAAACATCAAAATCAACACACAAATGTGTCACTGAACACAAAATGAAGCTTCTGCCATGACCATCCCAGTTCCTGACCTGAACCCTATAGAAAATGAGTGTGTTGAACTGAAGAGAAGAAGCGCCAACATGGATCTGGGAATCTGAAGGATCTGGAGAGATCCTGTATGGAGGAATGGTCTCTGAGCTCTTGTCAGGTGTTCTCCAAACTCATCAGGCGTTAGAGAAGAAGACTCAGAGCTGTTATCTTGGCAAAAGGAGGTTGCAAAAAGTATTTAATAAAAGGGTGATTTTCAATTATTTTACTTCTTTTAACGAAAGGTTAGATTTTTGTGAATTTTTTGAATAAAAGATCAAAAGGATAAACAATGGAGATGTATTTTTTTACAGCCATATTTGATCATATTTACCAGGGGTGCCAATAATTCTGACCACCACTGTATCTAAAATACAATTATAGGCTGAATTATGTTAGGATAACTTAAAAAGATCATGTACACATTAAAATTCATCTGATGGACATTAAGTTATTATACTGAAACTATGTGAATGTGTAGGACATTAGTTAGTGGCCAACTGCAAAGTAACACAGTTTTATTTACTCACCAAATCCCTGTTAGTTTTGGACCCTGTGTGAAAGTGAGAAATGGTGCAGAATGAATCTAAAAGTGTGTGTGGAAAGAACTGGAGCCTGCGAACAGCTGTTCTGTCTGGTTTGAATGGGGTACTGGAGTAATTAGACACCAGATTGTCAGGAAAGCTTTGCTACACAGTGGCTGAGAAGAATCTGTTTACCATTCTAGAATGGAAGGGCAGGGCTTTGGGCATTTGTGTACACGTCTTATTCCTTGTTCCTTTTCTTTATCTCTGCTGCCTCCTCATGTGCACTAATTTTGGAAACTGCTGTGTTTTTTTCTGCTCTGCATATCCACTAGAGATAAAGCCGTTCCCTTGGCTCCTTTAGATAAGAGGCAGTCATCATTCCATTATCCCCCCCACACCCTTTTTCATTTTAATCTTCACCCTTCACAACTGAAATAAAATCGCTTGGCTGAATGAGAGCCCTTGGGACCAAGACAATTATGATTGAAGCTCTCCTGGCTATGACTCAATGTTATTTGGCTTGATGAATTATATCAGACTAAGCGACCTATTCGACCTCCACTCGCACAGTGAAAGCACAGCGTGTTAAAGAGAAGAACACGACCAGTCATTTCAATGCTAACCTGTCATAAGTGTTGAGTCCAGGGACAGACCACAGAAAGTTCAATAAAAAAGAAAATGTATTTCAACCTTCATTTTGTCATTTTCAGTCTGAAAGATTTTCTATTTAGCATCACTTCATTCAAACTTCAGTCAAAGATCTAGCCGCTGATTCCTGATTCAGTCTTTATCCTTTTTTCATAATCATGGCTCAAATTATTGCTCACTCATTATCTTTCATTCCTTCTATCCTGTTATATTTCACCGTCTCTTCTCTCTCAGCATTGCTTAATTTCCTCTCGCATTCATTACAATTGTAAGGCCCGCCCAATCGTCCCAATGACGGCTTACGATTGGTGGGTGAAGGCTTCTTGCGCGTTCGGTCTTTTCAGCGGGGCAAAGCAATTTAATTTAAATTTACCTTTATCTGACTCCATTTTTATCATGACCTCGAATTTAGGTTGGAATGCCAATTGATTATTAGGTCATTTGTATAACAATTTAACTACACATTTGATTATTCTATTTAACTCTTTACTCTTATTGAAATCATTCATTTGGTTCTCAGAGTCGCACAGGGTCCTTGCGCCGGCCGTTATGCGGGCCCACGATCACAAACTCGCCAGTCCGATCATTAACCAGAGGTTATGGCTAAAGCGATTTAACAATGCCACCCATGCTTGCTATTGTTAAAAAGTACCCATGTAGCCCCCTACAGTCACCTATATAACAACTTAGTTAAAGCTGAAACAATAACCAGAGGTTATGGCCAGTACCATAATATTTTATCTGGCCCCCTATAATGCGACTGCATAACCACTTAGTTAAAGTCGAGCAGTTAGTCAGAAATCTAGAATCTCGCCATGTACCCCATGCTCCATACAATCCGAGATCTAGTATGTTCTTAACCCTGGTCGCAGATTTGCGGTAACAAAGGATTCATCATAATGCATTAAAATCAATAATTTCAGAGTAAGTCAGAATAAATCAATGTAACAGTTTATTATTTGTCAGGTAATGTATCATGCCAATTACATAATCAATTCAAAGATAATTGATACATACATCAAATGCTCTGAAGTAAAGAGTAAGAAATGTATACCTGACTTCAGGGAAATAGGATACATAATGCATAGCATTACGGGCTGATCTGGTTACAGAATCGCGCCCTGAACCCTGTGCAACATCTCCTTAAATACACAGACCAAGACAGAAACCTCTTTCAAATGGAAACATGTCTTAACAATGGGAATTTACATTAATCACTGTCCCAGACGTGGGTATTTTACACCTTACTGGGGGCAGAGGATGATTTGCATGATCCACTGCAAGCCAAATATCTCTAAACTCTTAAAACCTTCATTACCTTTTGGTTTACTTCTGTGGGGGTGAGACCTTTTTACCAATCACACTGAGACATTTCAAATGATACCAGACATGTATAATACTGTATGATACTTGTTCACATTAAACCATATAGATTTTTGGGTGAATTTCAGGTGATCTCAGCATGAGAAAGAGTAGGAGTGGGTGAGAGGGGTCAATAGAGAAAGATGTTGATTAGGATGATACTGAGGTGAGACTTGCGTCTCGAATGGTGATGCTAATTTCGTAAGAGACAGTTCAGATGTTAATTTCCAGAAGGTGTCCTTTGTCTTCTCGGGGAGTGATCGTTCCTCAATCAGACAGTCCGGCATTTGCTAGTTTTTTCCAGGCTTACACAATGATGCATAGTTTTACTCTCAGTAACATAGTACTTAGCAAGATATGGGACCATACTGTAGCCATCTGTTCTGTGCAGGATTGTGCAGAATTGTACTTTTAACTAGAATCTAAAGTTTATATACAAACTTCGATGTTGGCTTGAGAAAGCGCTGACCTTGAAGCGGGACTCGAAGTCGGGTCGCCTTGTGCAGAGCTGCGGCATATGTATGCTGCGTCCGAAATCACATACTCTCTTGAGTAGGTTCTTGTGGCAAGCAGGACAAGGCCGAGAGCCTTGGGAACGGAGCAAGTCTGGTGGCGCAAGTGTTAATAAGCGTCACCTGCGTGCCGCACCGACCTCGAGTTTCTCACAGACAACTGCCACACAAACATAAACACAGGCCTGGTCCTCTCTTGTCCTTTACTGTTGTCGCTATATATATTTAGGGCCCGAGCACCATCGGTGCGAGGACCCTATTGGAATTGCTCTGTTTCTTATTATTCTTCTCCAAAAAGATCGCATTTATGAGGGCCTAAACATGCTCGAAAACTCACGAAATTTTGCACACGCGTCAGAACTGGCGAAAATTTACATCTGATATGGGTTTCAGAATTGGGTGGGGCAAAATGGCTCGATAGCACCACCTATAAAAAATCAACGGAGTGCGCCTCCCGCGCCGTTTCACGTACATGTACGATATTCGGTACATACATGTAATGAGCCAATACCCACAAAAAAGTCTCTTGGAGCAAAGTCCTAAATGCAACAGGAAGTCAGCCATTTTGAATTTCCTCTTCGATTTTTGTGCAGTTTTTGCCATTTTCAGACGTCGTACTTTAACAAACTCCTCCTAGAGTTTTTATTGGATCATCTTCAAATTAGGTGAGTGTAATCATAAGGCCTTTGCGACGCTAAATTGCGAAGATCTAGAGTTTTCGTTGAAGGGCGTGTCCCTGGCGGCCTGACAAATTTCGATGTTTCGCCACGAAACAGGAAGTTGCTGTAACTCAGGTATGCAATGTCCAATTTGCTCCAAACTTCACACATTTGATAAGAGTTCTGTCCTGAACACATGTCCATGCCCATATTCAGTTACAGTCACAGTGCCACCTGCTGGCAACAGGAAGTGACATGTTTAACACTTTTATGGACTTATAATAATATATTAAGTGTGTAAATAAGTTTTAAACAGGCTAGAAACATGCTATAAACATAATAAAACATGTTAGCAACATTTAGCTAAGTGCTAAAGCATGCTATTATTGCAATGAAACAGGAAGTTGCTGTAACTCAGACATGCAATGCCCAATCTGCCCCAAACTTCACATGTTTGATAAGAGTCCTGAACACATCTACATGGCAATATTCAGTTACAATTATAGCGCCACCTGTTGGCAGCAGGAAGTGACATGTTTAACACTTTGATGCACTCCTAGCAGCATACTAAAATATTACAGCGAGTGCTAAATATGCTATAAACATGTTACAACATGCTAGCAATACTTAGCTAAGTGTTAATGCATGCTATTAATGCCATGAAACAGGAAGTTGTTGTAACTCAAACATGCAATGTCCAATCTGCCCCAAACTTCATGTGTTTGATAAGAGTCCTGGCATGAAGGCGTCTACACGCTACAATTCAGATACGGTCGTAGCGCCATCAGCTGGCGGCGGGAAGCATGGCCAGTACAGATGACTTTGACGTAGTCCTCTTATATTTTCCTACTTAAACACACATTGCCCAACGTGCTCTTTTTTCCTAAAGCCACCGGGTGGCGGTGCAGGTGCGAGGGCCCTTGCATCGCTGCTTGCAGCTTTAATTTAAAATGTAATTTATTCCTGTGATCGAAGCTGAATTTTCAGCATCATTACTCCAGTCTTCAGTGTCACATGATCCTTCAGAAATTATAATAATATGCTGATTTGATGCTCAAGAAACATTTATCATTATTATCAATGTTGAAAACAGTTGTGTACAATTTTCTTATGATTTTTTTTTGATGAATAGAAAGTTCAAAAGAAATAGACTCTTTTGTAACATTATAAATGTCTTTACTGTCACTTTTGATAAATTTATTGAATCCTTGGTGAATAAAAGTATTAATTTAATTTCTTTTCTAAAAGAAACTTAGAGATTTCCAAAAATCTTACTGACCCCAAACTTTTGAATGGTAGTGTATAATGTTACAAAAGCTTTCTATTTCAGATAAATGCTGTTGTTTATATATATATTTATATATATATATATATATATATATTATATATATATATAAATTTTTCCTCTATCCCTATCTATTCTCTATTCTAGCTTATGCTGCTCTAAGCAATGTCCAACACTTAGTATTTCAGGCACTTTTTGTGATTTTTCGCCTCTTCATGATGGATCGCTTCCTGTATTTCTCAGTTGTAAGTCGCTGTAATGTGTAAAAAAAAAAAAAAAAAAAAAAAAATATATATATATACACTCACCTAAAGGATTATTAGGAACACCTGTTCAATTTCTCATTAATGCAATTATCTAATCAACCAATCACATGGCAGTTGCTTCAATGCATTTAGGGGTGTGGTCCTGGTCAAGACAATCTCCTGAACTCCAAACTGAATGTCAGAATGGGAAAGAAAGGTGATTTAAGCAATTTTGAGCGTGGCATGGTTGTTGGTGCCAGACGGGCCGGTCTGAGTATTTCACAATCTGCTCAGTTACTGGGATTTTCACGCACAACCATTTCTAGAGTTTACAAAGAATGGTGTGAAAAGGGAAAAACATCCAGTATGCGGCAGTCCTGTGGGCGAAAATGCCTTGTTGATGCTAGAGGTCAGAGGAGAATGGGCCGACTGATTCAAGCTGATAGAAGAGCAACTTTGACTGAAATAACCACTCGTTACAACCGAGGTATGCAGCAAAGCATTTGTGAAGCCACAACACGCACAACCTTGAGGCGGATGGGCTACAACAGCAGAAGACCCCACCGGGTACCACTCATCTCCACTACAAATAGGAAAAAGAGGCTACAATTTGCACAAGCTCACCAAAATTGGACAGTTGAAGACTGGAAAAATGTTGCCTGGTCTGATGAGTCTCGATTTCTGTTGAGACATTCAGATGGTAGAGTCAGAATTTGGCGTAAACAGAATGAGAACATGGATCCATCATGCCTTGTTACCACTGTGCAGGCTGGTGGTGGTGGTGTAATGGTGTGGGGGATGTTTTCTTGGCACACTTTAGGCCCCTTAGTGCCAATTGGGCATCGTTTAAATGCCACGGCCTACCTGAGCATTGTTTCTGACCATGTCCATCCCTTTATGACCACCATGTACCCATCCTCTGATGGCTACTTCCAGCAGGATAATGCACCATGTCACAAAGCTCGAATCATTTCAAATTGGTTTCTTGAACATGACAATGAGTTCACTGTACTAAAATGGCCCCCACAGTCACAAGATCTCAACCCAATAGAGCATCTTTGGGATGTGGTGGAACGGGAGCTTCGTGCCCTGGATGTGCATCCCACAAATCTCCATCAACTGCAAGATGCTATCCTATCAATATGGGCCAACATTTCTAAAGAATGCTTTCAGCACCTTGTTGAATCAATGCCACATAGAATTAAGGCAGTTCTGAAGGCGAAAGGGGGTCAAACACAGTATTAGTATGGTGTTCCTAATAATCCTTTAGGTGAGTGTATATACACACACCATATTGCCAAAAGTTTTGGGACGTCTGCCTTTATATGCACATGAACTTTAATGACATCCCATTCTTAATCCGTAGGGTTTAATATGGAGTTGGCCCACCCTTTGCAGCTATAACAGCTTCAACTCTTCTGGGAAAGCTTTCCACAAGGTTTAGGAGTGTGTTTATGGGAATTTTTGACCATTCTTCTAGAAGCGCATTTGTGAGGTCAGGCACTGATGTTGGACGAGAAGGCCTGGCTCGCAGTCTCCGCTCTAATTCATCCCAAAGGTGATCTGTTGGGTTGAGGTCAGGACTCTGTGCAGGCCAGTCAAGTTCCTCCACACCAAACTTGCTCATCCATGTCTTTATGGACCTTGCTTTGTTCACTGGTGTGCAGTCATGTTGGAACAGGAAGGGGCCATCCCCAAACGGTTCCCACAAAGTTAGGAGCATGAAATTGTCCAAAATGTCTTGGTATGCTGAAGCATTAAGAGTTCCTTTCACTGGAACTAAAAACTTTACACTTGGCACAATGCAGTCAGGCAAGTACCGTTCTCCTGGCAACCACCAAACCCAGACTCGTCCATGGGATTGCCAGACAGAGAAGCGTGATTGGTCACTCCAGAGAACACGTCTCTGCTCTAGAGTCCAGTGGCGGCGCGCTTTACCCCACTGCATCCCACGCTTTGCATTGCACTTGGTGATGTAAGGCTTGGATGAGCTGCTCGGCCATGGAAACCCATTCCATGAAGCTCTCTACACACTGTTCTTGAGCTAATCTGAAGGCCACGCGAAGTTTGGAAGTCTGGAGCTATTGACTCTGTAGAAAGTTGGCGACTTCTGTGCACTGTGCGTCTCAGCATGCGCTGACCCTTCTGTGATTTTACGTGGCCCGGTATTTGCTGCATTTGTGTTGCATTGTTTTCTTAGTTTCCAAAAAGCCACTGAATGGACAACAAAGTCTGTCCTTTAAGTTTAAAACATCTTCTGAAAGATTAGAAATGAGCATGAACTTTGTTCAGTAGCGTTTAGATGTGATTCAAACTCTAATGATGTGTGTGATCTCGAGGAAATGTTTGTCAGGTGTATTGCAGTAGTAAACCAGCAGTCATGCTTCTCTCCCTTCCTCAGTTCCGCTGGTCATTTTAAGTCATGTATCTCATCTCTCTATTTCAGCGGCCACTTTTAAAGCCTCATGAAAAGTAACAGATATATTTTCCAGAATGATGTGGAAGTGATTGTGGAAGTGAATGGAGCTGTAGTAGAATTTTTTTTTTTTTTAGATTTGTCTCTAGGGCCATATACGTTTTCAGAGCTGTCTGTTTGGTTTTTTGTTTGCATGCGTGAGTGTAATTGTGATCTATGTTGTGTTTGATGTCATAGTAACAGGCTTTGCGATAGCATTTGAGCAATGGCACAGCAACTGTAGCAGTGTCAGAGGTCGTAACCTCTGGTGATGGATGTAATGGTCACCAGTGGAGGAGGAGTTAAGTTACCTTGTCTGGATACTGGTCACAAATACTTTCACCTTTGCCCCCATATATATGAGTGCTCCTGTGCATGAGTGTCTTAGCTTTACATTTTCAGCATTTTGTTTCACACTCGCCCGTAGCATGAGAGTCGATATGCTTCAGACGTGAATGACAGCGTTCTCACCTTTGTCGTGGGCCAAACACTGACCTGCTTGTGCTCCGGTTTCCTCTCCACGTCACATCCAAGGTCCACTCGACAGGGTTCTGGTTTCTTCAGCTTCTAGCTCTCACTTTCCATCTCGCAAACCACTTTGCCCAAACCAAAAACCCACACGCATATACTCTTAACCCCAATCATTAGCCAGACCAGATAGACGTTACCCATATCAATTATTAAGCATTAAGAATAGCACTCATCTTCGGAAATGTGACCCGTGCGATCAAGGCCTGTGGGGTGTGTAGAATATCTGATAGAGCGGCATTGAGTTACTCTAAAATTCATATTTGATTACCCATTAATTCCTAAGTGATTGTGATTTAATCAGCAAGGTGATACTGGAGCTTATTGCGAATAATGTGCATAAATATCATATTTGCTGTTGTGAACAACATACTGGTTTGTGCTAGGCACTTGCTCGCATCTCATCGCCTAAATTTTTGTGCTTTTGCTGTAGTTTTTCTGCTTGAATGTGACATCAGCATTGGCACACCTCTGACAGGAGCTTTGATAGACTCGGAGAACATCGATCACTCCTGTTTTGCGCCCATTGGCATGTATGCAGGCACATTGCTGAAATCGATTAAGAGAGCCTGTCTTGGGATATCCTTCAGGTGAGAGACTTTCAGGTTGCTTTCAGACTCCTCTACTCAAGCGTGAAATAAGGTTTCATACTCCTCTAAATACTTGAGAGGAAATTTTAACAACACACAACTTTTTTTTGCTGACAATCAGAGGGAGGATTAATTTTTATGCTGATTTTGGTGGCAGGGAAAAACATTTTTGGGGAAGCAAGCAAGTAATTTGCTGAATGACTTCTCATCTGGACCCTTGAGGTGAGCATGGATTTATTAGGCAGATGATAAACAACCTAAAGGGTCTTTAATTGCTTCAAACTTAGCATTTGAAAAACATTCTAATGATACATTTTATCTTTTCTATTGGAAGCAGAGATTCAGGTGTGTGTGTCTGTGTGAAAGTGAATAGGTTGCAAGTTACAACAGCGAGGCTTATCTTATGCTGCACTCGAGAATGATATTGTCACAGTACCAAACGTATATCCTAGCAGCAAAACCGCTGGTCTTATGACATGATAGAAATGGTGTAAAGACCCGAAGACTGTTACATCAATGGTTAAATATAGAAAGTCAATGTTTAAAAAGGTTACCGTTTGGATTGTTGTTTGTTTGGTGAGTGTAAGCTTTAGTGAGCTTCATCAGAGCGCCTGCAGTCAGCCTGAGAGGAGATTATGAGATATTGTTGGGACCTGCTGGGTGCCGACCTGTGAAAGTAGAGCCTGTGAAATGGCTTGATGATAGCAATTTTCTTTCCTGTCTGTGTTGACATATTTCCTGTTGAAGCAGGACATATTGGAGGGCTTGGTGAAATATTACTATTGCTTATCAGAGGTGGGTCATATTATTAGGATGGGACGTTCTTATTGAAGACCATTTTATTATACAAAAAATGGGGGTGCATAATATACACTATCATTCATAAGTTTGGAGAAAAAAAAAAAAATTTTTTGAAGGTAATCTCTTGTGCTCACCAAGGCTGCATTTATTTGATTAAACATACAGTAAAAGCTATAATATTATGAAATATAATTTAAAATAACTGTTTTCTTTGGGAATGTATTGTAAAATGTAATGTGATCAAAGCTGAATTTTCAGCATCATTACTCCAGTCTTCAGAGTCACATGATCCTTCAGAAATCACTCTAATATGATGATTTGCTGCTCAAGAAACATTTATGATTATTATTAATGTTGAAAACAGTTGTGCTGCTTCATAATATTTTTGTGGAAACTTTTTTTCCAGGATTCTTTGATAAATGGAAAGTTCAAAAGAACAGCATTTATTTAAAATAGGAATATTTTTTAACATTATAAATGTCTTTACTGGCATTTTTGATCAATTTAATGCATGAACAAAAAAACAAACAAAAGAAGAACAGTCAGACATATCAGTATTGGTTGATAAATGTGACTATATAATGTTATTTAATATAATTAAGCTGATAAGTTATAGCCAAAGGACCCACATTATTGTTAAATACAAATAAAATAAAATGTAAAATCCATAAGATTTTCTGGCTTGTAATATTTTTGTATAATACTTTTGTTTTATCATCATTGCACACAGGCATTTTTCTGCATTATTTGTTAATCTTTGAACATCTTATAAGAAAAAGTAGGCCATAATGGCATATATAATTTATGTATTTTAGTGGTTTATTTATTTATTTTAAAAGTTATTCTCCCTAAATAAAAGTAGTTTGGAGAGACTTTCTCTGCTAAATATAGAGCATATAGCATATAAAAGCATATAGATGACGCTTAAATCTAATTCTCACCTTTTAACTCGCCTTATTTATATAGCACTTTATACAATACAGATTGCTTCAGAGCAGCTTCACAGTGATACACAAGAATATAATGATTCAATGATGCAATCAGAGTTCAATTCTGCTGTAAAGCAGCTCTAAAAGACTATAGTAAACAGTCATTATTCAGCTCAAATCAGTTCAGTGTTGATTTGGTTCTGTTCAATAACTGTGTAAAGATCATCAAATATGGAATGAGTTCAATTGAACTAGCTCTGGAGAGAACGTCAAGCTCATCCAATAGTGTCAGTACAGTCAAATGGACTAAAAGCAACTAAATTCTTCAGTAACATTAACTAGCATTGACTTACATCCAAGCCTAGCTTGCCATGCCCAACCCAAGCCGGCCCTGCCCAGCCCTACAGCCGGACCCACGAGCTCAGCCAGATCTGGTTTCATCCTCAGCACGCAGGGAGGTTATAAGAGAGGCTGGAGAAAAGAAGACCACACACACAGAGAAAGAGAAGGAAACTCTGACCGTGAGTCTCGGACAGGACGCTACTCATCCTTTGATTGAGCGGTCTCAGCGTACTGTGATTGAACCCAGACCCCCCCGGGCTCCCCCGGGGCCCTGTCGGCCATGATTGCAGCTCGCAGTAGTTCGTTGGGTCGCGGAGGCCCCGAGGAGCCCTCCAGGCACCGGAGACAGTCAGCTGCTTCTCTGGCAGGGCACCGCGGGCATCACAGCTCTCAGGAGAGCACTCGTGACAGCCATGCTCAGCACCGGCAGGCGGCGCTGCTGCGGGCAAGGAGAGCCTTTCTTATCAGGGAGATGGAGACCAACTGGTACTTGAAGCTGTGTGGCCAGGCCAGAGAAGATAGTGTTGCTTATGAGACTGGCATGCCTTACCGGTGAGTCCTGAAAGCACAGTGAAGGGAAGCAGGGAGAATATCATGTGTGAGAAACCCGGTGCAGTTTTGTTTGTTTAGGGCTTAGATATTCTCAGGTATAAGATTATGTGTCTCTTTCCACGTTTCTTAATATTGTAAGAAAACAAACACAGAGGGGTTTTTATTGCTGTTGTGTGTGAGTGAAGCACAAGCAAAGTAATGAAAACCTGAATGTGTGTTTTAGTACATTTATTTTAATAAGCTCTTGCTGACTGACATTTGTTAAAGGGGTCATGAACTGCGCTGTTTTATTGTTTTATGATGTTTCCTGGGGTGCACTTATAATGTTAGAATGCTTTTTACATCAAAAATTGTCATAATTTACGCAATAAAAGGCATTTTTCCTACCCTGATTTTAGCCCTCGCTCTGTTTTAAGGGGCGTGTCTGCTGTGAGAGTTCAGTGTAAACGCCCACTGCTGTGATTGGCTGCTGTGAGAGTTCAGTGTAAATGCCCACTGCTGTGATTGGCTGCTGTGAGAGTTCAGTGTAAATGCCCACTGCTGTGATTGGCTAACATCTTTCCATTTGAAATAGCTAAGTATTACTCTCTCTTTTAGACCACTCACTCTGTGTGTGTGGTCTTTTTTTACTATTACAGCTCTCATGGTTAACTAATCGTGGAAAGTGTTGCATTACATTTAGATCTATGGCATTATATTTAGATCTATGGCATTATATTTAGATCTATAGCATTATATTTAGATCTATGGCATTATATTTAGATCGTGGCATGAAAGGTTGCAGTGATGATCATTGTAGCCGATCACATACATGCTGAGCGCATGAAAGCAGTGATCTCGTCATTGCAACTCAGTTTCTGTACACTAACGAATGCTTTCATCTTCACTAACTGTGCAAACGTGATATAGTTAAGAGATTCGTTGAATAAAACGGGAGTTTTGGCGCGAGTCCAGAACTCAGTCACTGATAAACTCGCTGTTTGATTGACAGCTCCAGGGATTACCAAGGGAGCGTTCGTTGATCGTTTTCTTTATAGAATTTAATCACCCTTAAATAACAGATTATTTTCATCCTACTAAGAGAAACAACGCAAGTTGACGTTTAGTCACTGGTTTGATTTACTGACACACAGACAAAGAACATCTGACTGTACATGAATCATTACATTTCAGATCAGGCATTAGAATTAACACGGTTACTTACATGTTGCATTACTGTCGAGCCCAGGCACTGCACAATATTTTGTAATCCTCAACGGCATGTTTATTGCTTGGTAGCTCGATCTGGTTTAACACCACGTAGGCCTATGTCACTAAAGGCTACCTATTCTATTGCATGTCATGCGCAAATCGGTGGGCGGGGCTAAACAGGCAGTGATGAAGTAGGCGTTGATCTTCTTCTGCAGAGGCGGTGCTTGCCTCCCTTTGACGTCATAGATCCCCACTTTGAAAAACCAGTCGTTTGCTGGGCCTGGTGTCAATAAAAGCTTTTATTGGACTAACAAGGAAGTTTTCAGTTCTGAAACTTACAGGACATTCTTATAGTATGATGACCGCTTATATGTCAAAAGCTCAAGGAAAATTTGATTTCTCAGTTCATTACCCCTTTAATTAAAAACAAACAGGTCAGGGTCTTCAACTGGGTATTGCAATTATTGTTTGCTCTAATTTTTGTGAATAAAATGAAAATATGCGTTAGACTAGTTTGGGGTCAGTACGATTTGTTTTTTAAAGAAATTAATACTTTTATTCAGCAAGGATGTATTAAATTGATCAAAAGTGACAGTAAAGACATAATGTTACAAAAGATTCTATTTCAAATAAATGCTGTTCTTTTGAACATTCTAATCATTAAAAGACCACTGATAATACTCAGAAATGTTTCTTAAGCAGCAAATCCTCATATTAGAATGATTTCTGAAGGATCATGTGACACTGAAGACTGGAGTAATGATGCTGAAAATTCAGCTTTGATCACAGGAATGAATTACATTTTAAAATATATTCACATAGAAAAATATATTGGAATAATAATTCACAATATTGCTGTTTTTACTGTATTTTGATCAAATAAATGTGGCTTTGGTGAGTTTTCTTTCAAAAACATAAAACAAAATTGTACAGTCCCCAAAATTTTTAAGAGCAGTGTACAGTAATATGGAAATATACGGATGAAATAATAGACCAGGTTTAAAACGCATCCCTGTCCCGTCTCTCTACTTACCAAGAGGTCCATGACCTGGAAAAGGTTGAAGACCCCTGATCTTTTTTGCCATTATTCTCAGCTGTCCTATGATTGTGTGAATTAGAATTTGATAATCTATGGGAAAGTATGTATAAACAGGATCTCTATTCTTAGTGCACGTCTTCTTTCTGTCTTACTTTCTGATTGAGGTTAGGTTGAAACCCGAGCATGTCAACACAGTAATCCTTACAGTTTCAGGCCTTTGACCCTCAAGCTCCATGAATAACCGACATTCTCACCTGTGCACATACTGGCATCACACATTTCCCACAGGAGATGAGTTCTCTTTAAAGGGTTCTTGTGTTACGCAGCACGTTTGAGCTTCAGCGAGAACCAATGAGGTTCATTCTCGTGTTACGCAGCACGTTTGAGCTTCAGTGAGAACCAATGAGGTTCATGTTTGAGCTTCAGGAAGAACCAATGAGGTTCATTCTCGTGTTACGCAGCATGTTTGAGCTTCAGGAAGAACCAATGAGGTTCACGTTTGAGCTTCAGCGAGAACCAATGAGGTTCATTCTCGTGTTACGCAGCACGTTTGAGCTTCAGGAAGAACCAATGAGGTTCATTCTCGTGTTACGCAGCGCGTTTGAGCTTCAGCAAGAACCAATGAGGTTCATTCTCGTGTTACGCAGCACGTTTGAGCTTCATCAAGAACCAATGAGGTTCATTCTCGTGTTACGCAGCACGTTTGAGCTTCAGGAAGAACCAATGAGGTTCATTCTCGTGTTACGCAGCACGTTTGAGCTTCAGGAAGAACCAATGAGGTTCATTCTTGTGTTATGCAGCACGTTTGAGCTTCAGTGAGAACCAATGAGGTTCATTCTCGTGTTACGCAGCATGTTTGAGCTTCAGGAAGAACCAATGAGGTTCACGTTTGAGCTTCAGCGAGAACCAATGAGGTTCATTCTCGTGTTACGCAGCACGTTTGAGCTTCAGGAAGAACCAATGAGGTTCATTCTCGTGTTACGCAGCACGTTTGAGCTTCAGCAAGAACCAATGAGGTTCATTCTCGTGTTACGCAGCACGTTTGAGCTTCAGCAAGAACCAATGAGGTTCATTCTCGTGTTACGCAGCACGTTTGAGCTTCATCAAGAACCAATGAGGTTCATTCTCGTGTTACGCAGCACGTTTGAGCTTCAGGAAGAACCAATGAGGTTCATTCTCGTGTTACGCAGCACGTTTGAGCTTCAGCAAGAACCAATGAGGTTCATTCTCGTGTTACGCAGCACGTTTGAGCTTCAGGAAGAACCAATGAGGTTCATTCTCGTGTTACGCAGCACGTTTGAGCTTCAGCAAGAACCAATGAGGTTCATTCTCGTGTTACGCAGCACGTTTGAGCTTCAGTGAGAACCAATGAGGTTCATGTTTGAGCTTCAGGAAGAACCAATGAGGTTCATTCTCGTGTTACGCAGCATGTTTGAGCTTCAGGAAGAACCAATGAGGTTCACGTTTGAGCTTCAGCGAGAACCAATGAGGTTCATTCTCGTGTTACGCAGCACGTTTGAGCTTCAGGAAGAACCAATGAGGTTCATTCTCGTGTTACGCAGCACGTTTGAGCTTCAGCAAGAACCAATGAGGTTCATTCTCGTGTTACGCAGCACGTTTGAGCTTCAGCAAGAACCAATGAGGTTCATTCTCGTGTTACGCAGCACGTTTGAGCTTCATCAAGAACCAATGAGGTTCATTCTCGTGTTACGCAGCACGTTTGAGCTTCAGGAAGAACCAATGAGGTTCATTCTCGTGTTACGCAGCACGTTTGAGCTTCAGCAAGAACCAATGAGGTTCATTCTCGTGTTACGCAGCACGTTTGAGCTTCAGCAAGAACCAATGAGGTTCATTCTCGTGTTACGCAGCACGTTTGAGCTTCAGGAAGAACCAATGAGGTTCATTCTCGTGTTACGCAGCACGTTTGAGCTTCAGCAAGAACCAATGAGGTTCATTCTCGTGTTACGCAGCACGTTTGAGCTTCAGCAAGAACCAATGAGGTTCATTCTCGTGTTACGCAGCACGTTTGAGCTTCAGGAAGAACCAATGAGGTTCATTCTCGTGTTACGCAGCACGTTTGAGCTTCAGCAAGAACCAATGAGGTTCATTCTCGTGTTACGCAGCACGTTTGAGCTTCAGGAAGAACCAATGAGGTTCATTCTTGTGTTATGCAGCACGTTTGAGCTTCAGGAAGAACCAATGAGGTTCATTCTTGTGTTATGCAGCACGTTTGAGCTTCAGGAAGAACCAATGAGGTTCATTCTCGTGTTACGCAGCACGTTTGAGCTTCAGCAAGAACCAATGAGGTTCATTCTCGTGTTATGCAGCACGTTTGAGCTTCTGCAAGAACCAATGCGGTTCATTCTCGTGTTACGCGGCACGTTTGAGCTTCAGCAAGAACCAATGCGGTTCATTCTCGTGTTACGCAGCACGTTTGAGCTTCAGCAAGAACCAATGCGGTTCATTCTCGTGTTACGCGGCCCGTTTGAGCTTCAAGAACCAATGAGGTTCATTCTCGTGTTACGCAGCACGTTTGAGCTTCTGTTTATGTTCGCTGATCAATGTTTATATGTGAATAAAAGCCTAAATTTAATCTGTTCATCATATAAAGCGATTGTGTCACATATGGATTAGTTTTACGAACTCTTTTTGAAGCGTCAAAGTGGTCGTTGTGTAGCTGTCTATGGAGGGGTCAGAGAGCTCTCAGATTTCATCAGAAAGATCTTCATTTGTGTTCTGAAGATGAACAAAAGTTTTACGGGTTTGGAACGACATGAGTAAAGTGAGGTGAGTAAATTGATGACAATTTCTAAATTTTTGGGGGAACTATCCCTTTAACATTCCAGTTATTTCTCATAGACCGCAATGAGAGCCAATTGAGATTTCTCCATATTAAAGTATGCAAATAAAAGTAAGAGATTTCAATATCAATTCAAACATTTCTCATCAAATTCTTTCAAGACCAAATTATCTGAGCTGTACTCTTCACATTCATGTCATTCATTTTATAGCTGTACTGTACATCAACATTAGTCTTGTTTGTTTTTATTTTTCCTAAGGAATTCAACAAATATGATTTCATGATGCAGCACTGGCTGGTTAATTAGATATTCCCACGCCACATGAAGGCCAAAACTGGGATTTTTGTGAGCATTTGAGGGAATTTTGGTTCTAACTCTCTTTTGGGATGTTTGACATTATGAATGTTCCCCCCCAAATCCTTTCATACATAGCATACATCTCTCTTTTACCTTTTCTGGCAGCCTGTCCTTGAGCTGATTTTGCTTTTATGTCCTTAAAAAAATGAAGCATGCAGATAAGGCTAATGGGTTTGAAGCCAGAGGCCCACGGCTGTATTATGCGAGTACGCGGTCGCCTTTTATTCTATTTCTCTTAAAGCTGAAAGTTTATCTGCTGAAATAAGTCTCGAGACCTAGACAGAGCACAAGACAGACAGAGAGATGCATGGTATATTCAGTCTTATCATGTTTCATGCTAATTTACTACAGCTTCATAATTACAATGACAATAAGCATTTATAATGAACTAGAAATATTCATTTTGCATTTATTGATGGAAAATTGTAGTACGTATTATTTTGAAACCTGAAGCCAAATACCTAGCTCACATTTTTGTTGCCATTATTCATTATCGAATTTATTACATAAATAAATATTTTTTTATGCTGCAAAGTAAGACTTTGGCATGGTATAGTGCATTAGTCAATGAAAATTTTCTTTTTTTCATATGTTTATAATTTTATTTGTAATATAAATCGTACATTTTTTTTCACATATTAATCGGTATAAATCGACGAAATTATGTTTTGTGGCACACAGTTATTAAGTCTGTATTCTTCAGGAGACATTTTGTTACTGCAGGGAAAAATCTATAAAAGGCAATTAAAGATATTTAAGTGGTTACAGTGAGAAAATTAAACTTTGATAGGGGAGATGGATCTGCCAAGTTTAATGACACAGTTATTATAGCCTTGCTTTAAAATTAACACACTTATGTTGAGTAAACATTCTTTTTAAAGTATGTTTTTAGAAACTGTGGGTTTCATTAACCGTGCATATGCAAAATTTGCGTGTGAAATCTGCGTGCAAATGTACTAATCATGATTCACCAATAATGTTTATACCAAAATGTATTCTAAATTTAGGGGAAAAAAATGAATAACAGCTGAAACCACGCATACACAAAAATCACATACTCTGGGTGGCTTTTGTGTTAAGATGATAAGATGAATATACATTTTAAAATGGCATTTTCTGCTGCAAGGTTTGTGTGTGGGTATGTGGCTAATGATGTGTGTGGGTCTGTATAAAAGTAGTTTATTGCGTTTGAACTGGTTTAGAGGATGGCACACTTGCTATTGCTTGAGGATATTGTTGTGCGTGCTCTCAGATGAGAGCAAGTCTTTAGAGAGCATGTTTGTAGAGAGACTGAGTGACAAAAAGCTGTAAAGGAAATGTTTTGCAGAAACCCATATATGGAGGTGGTTTGGGTGTGTTTTATGCAAATGACTAGCCTTGGGCAAGTGGTTACTCATTTAGAATATACTTTGGGATTTTAGAATACTCCAAATCAATTAACATTAGAACGAGGTTAAGAACAAATTTATGTGCGTAAGCATGTGTTGTGAGTAGGGATGCACCGATAGGAAATTTTGGCCGATACGATAACCGATAATTCTTTATACTTGAAAGCCGATAACCGATATATTGGCTGATAAATCTAAATCCAAATTTTTACCTAATTTTTGAGAGCCTGATTACAAAAACAAAAGTCTCACAATTAAAAGCCATATCCCAAACACACAATTATAATATTCTCATTATAATTTTATGTAGTCTATATTGACAGACGCTGCACATGTTGCACTGAACTGTATTTTCCTTTTTGAAGTGATTACAATCATATTTCAAGCAATTCAAACCCATCATGGTGAACCGTGCGCATCTGAAGTGTCTCAGCTGAAGGAAATAATACATTATTTATCGGCTTTAATATATCGGACAAATTTTCTTATCGGGCCGATAACATTAAAAACGGACATAAATTGGCCGATACCAATATGGTGGCCGATATATCGTGCATCCCTAGTTGTGAGTTAGGTGAAGTTTTTTGTGAGAAGTTCTCCTCTGCATACTTACAAAAATAATCCATGCAATTACTAGTGAACGAGATCCAGTGTATCTCTTGAAGCTGATAGTGTGACTGATAAACAGTTCTGGGTAGATTACTTACAAATTGTAGTTTGATTACTGATTCTAAATTACATGATGTAATCCATTACATTACACATTTTAGGTAATAAAATCGGACTACTTTTAGATTACTTTTGACCTAACATTTATTTGAATAGGATAATCTTGTACCATATTAATTAGAGATGCACCGATATGGAAATTTTGGCTGATACCGATAACCGATAATTCTTTATATTTGAAAGCCGATAACCGATATATTGGCCGATAAATCTAAATCCAAATTTTTAGATAATTTTTGAGAGCCTGATTACAAAAACAAAAGTCTCAAAATTAAAAGCCATATCCCAAACACACAATTATGATGTTCTCATTATAATTTTATGTAGTCTATATGACAGACTTGCGCTGCATATGTTGCACTGAACTGTATTTTCCTCTTTGAAGTGATTCCAATCATATTTCAAGCAATTCAAAAACATCACGGTGAATATTGCGCATCTGAAGCGTCTGGAGGAAATAATCCATTATTTATCAGCTTTTATATATCGGCCAAATTTTATTATCGGGCCGATAACGATAACATTAAAAATGAACATATATCGGCCGATACCGATATGGTGGCTGATATATTGTGCATCCCTTATATTGATATAAAAATACAAAGAGAAAGAAAATATATTCCAACAACATTACTAACAACATAAAGTGCATTAAATACATTACGTCAGGGTTTCTCAGACTGGGGTTCGTGAAGGAAATGCATGGAATTTGTGAGTTAAATGAAAAGCTATTAATTAAATAAAAAAAACGTATGTAAGCAAATTTAAAAGATAACTAAGAAGTAGTAGGGAGAATCAATGAATTATGAATAATTTACTGGCATTTTGAGAATAACATGTAATCAATAAAAAAGTAACTGTAGTCTGATTACAAATATATTAAAATGTAATGTAATCTAATTACAAGTAGGGTTGCAAAGTTTACAGAAACTTTCCAGAACTTTTGGAAAGTTTCTGGAAATTTACCAGAAATTTTCAGCCCCTTTGTAACCCTTATTACAAGTACTTCATTTCTGGATTTGTGAATCTGTTACTACCCATGTTCTTTTAATCTTTTGTTTGGATTTCTGTGACCTAGAACCCTGGAGCTGGAGTAAACGGGATGTCTGGTTATAGCTTACCAATTAACGTTTTTAATGGCTCACTTTTCTTTAAACTACAGAGGAATTCTGCCAAAGCGATCTGATTATTTTTAGTCCTTTATTAATAGTTTTATGTTTATGGCAGCATCCGTCAGCAGTACAACATGCATTTCTTTCTTCTCAAGCTGTTAACATTAAAGCGCTAATAAGCTGTTCAGTCATAATTAGTCTCACACAGATCAGATTTAATAACAACAAGAGCTGTGAGTTGAAGGACATAAATGACACCACCAGCGGCCTTCACTCCAAAAATGATTACCCTTCCAGCAGTGTTCTGATCATTTAATCCAAGTAGCAATGCAATTGCAGATAATTATCTCTAATGGCAAATAACTATGTGCGGTCTGTTACAACTCGACCCTCATTTATGCATCTCAAGCACAGATACTTGTCATTTGTGCTTTAGAAATGGAGCGGAAATGGATGCTTAAACAGGGACAATGAATGGCTAACTTATAAAAAGAGGGTCCTGATTTGCCTTAGGTTTCTCCTTGGATATATATAGTTTATTGCACAGCTCTCTGGAATACTTGATTCTGATTGTTGGAATTCTGTGGTCAGATATAACTAACTGTATAATTCAACTGTCGATTTTCTACATTATAGTGCAAGTTTCATGTGTTTTCACAGTCTTTTTCACATGCAAAAAATATTGTTTATCAATTATAGTACTATTTTTTTAATTTAATGACCGATAACCAATAATTGGCCAATATTAAAGAGCCCCTATTATGGATTTTTGAAAATGACCTTTTATGTAGTGTGTAACATAGTGTTCTAAGTTCTAAGTGAATGAAAACATCCTGCAAAGTTTTAAATCTGAAAGTGCAGCGTATATAAAGTTATTGTCTCTCAAAAGTAAGAGTCGACTGAGTCAATTGAACAAATCGTTTTTGAAACGAATCCCAAGTCGTTTCGTTGTGACGTCACGACGAAACATTAGCATATTGCCCGTCCAATTATTACGCTCGCACGCCGCGCAGAAACCAGGGAAACCTCAAACACTGCAGCGGATACTGGATAGCATCATGTCGAGAAGACGCTGTGCTCTACAATGTGTTTACTGTGTTTCATATTGTGTAGGTATCTGGCTAACCGGCTAACTCACATTATTACTGTCTTACTGAAATACTACTGTAAATCAGCTGTGGGCTGCAGTATTACCTAAAACTGTGTCTATTAATGCAGATTGTCTGTCATTCTTGCTACTTTGAGTAAAGATAAAGGATGGAGAAAGATTTGTTTTGCAAACGTTAATGTTTGCATCAGCTGGGCTAACATTTGCACTGCTATTGATACAGTTCCCTGATACATGTGTACCGCAATACATTCCACACACACACACACATACACACACACACACTTGTTAATGCTGATGGTGAGGAATTACAGCTGCAACATCTCATAATGATGAAATCGGCGTCATCATTACTGTCTTTACAGTGTGTACAGTCGCTGAGCTTTAGGAACAGGAAGCCTCCTGAACAGAGCTAGAGTTCAGTTATGGTAATGGGCGTTTGTTTACAAAATACGCGCTGTACACGGTAGACCAATCACAACAGACTGAGGCATCTGACCAATCAGAGCAGAGTAGCTCACGGAAAGGAGGGATTTAGAGAGACTGATTCATCCATCGAGTCGTTTGAGAATCATTGAACGTGGTGATGTGCAGTGTATATTATGAGAAAATGAAACAGTTTTTTGACCTTTGATGCAGGTAAACCTGTTTTTAAACCTGAAACTTTAAAATAGCATAATGGGGCACTTTAAAATCCTATGCTATTTTGTCTAAATTAATTAAAAATGAAAACATTAAAAACTGGCTGTTTTGAAACAGAAACTGGGAGTATTATGTTTAATTGAAGATTTATATATTTAATAGAAGTTTTAAGAACTGTGTTCTTCAATTAAGAACAACAGATAGTGAGTAGGAAAAATATCTATCATATTTTTTTTTATTTATGATTATTTATTATATATGGCAGCATCTAATGCAGCTGAAGCCGACAAGTCCATTGTTTGCTTTAAGGAAAAAAAGTGCCTGTAAAGAAAGAGAAAGGTGGTTAAATTATTATTTATGATGTTATGTTATGTCCAAGAAGTGGATATGTGAGAATTATGCATATGTGAAGATGGTGGTATTTACCCATTATTTGGTTCATGGCCTATAAAAAGGGAACCAAGGCTGCGTTTAACTCCACTTTTAGACATACGCTCGTAAACTTCCCTGAAGGCCCCGATATACTTCAAGGGAAAAGGGGGTTTGAAAACAGCTTGCCAAAGCGAACAGATGCTTTCTGAACTGCTGTTCTCTCACCGCTGAGATTTAATGAGAGGAAAGCGTGCAGCACATATTTATATATTCATCTAAACGCCTCTCTTAGTAGTGTGGGCGGCATCAGGATGTTCACTTACAGTATATCTCTGCTCATGCATTTCAAACTTAGTTTTACCCCAAATCGAAGAACAAAAAAAGCATTTCGCTGCGAGTATATTACTGTCAGGATGGTAAAAGAGGAACCAGTTGCGGGAATAACAGTGTTTATTAAATGACAAGAGCAAACAAAAATCAGGAACACAGTGAGGAAAAGTGAGTCCACAGTCAGAAGGGGGAACAGGGATGATGCCCGCCAGGTACGAGGGAGTACTACATCAGCCCAACAGGGGGCGCTGGAGAAAGGATTCTCAGAGCAAATGGCAGAGCAGGTCCAAACTGCAACACTGGAGAGTGGAGGTAGAAATGAGTACAGTCCAAAGACAATAAGGTAGGCGAGTTCACAGACGAACACCTGGTGACGTAACGTCACAATTGCAGGGGAGAGAGAGAAAGAGTAAACCTGGAGAGTGGCGGTAGGGACCTGGTAGTGGAAGCTGAAATCCTTTGTGGCAGGGAAGATCCAAAATGGACTAACAGGAAGGCCTGGCTCTGGCAGCCAAAGCAGAGATTCAGTCTGGCACAGAACAGAAAACAAGAGGGGAATATAAAGGGTGACAAATGAACTAAAACAGGTGTGAGCCATAATGAGATAACAAGGTAACAAGAGGGGCGGAGTAACAATAGACAACAGAGCACATGGCATGGCAACACAAATCACCATGTGTCAGCCATGTGGTCCAGATAAACAAAGGACACAACACAAACAAGCCCCAAGCTGATCAGACCGGCACCCTGACAATTGGGGCCTTAAGCACTTCCCTCAGGAGGATCCCTGCTGCCATTTTGAAGTGTGTTCAACTTCAAAGTGTGTGAGGGAAGTTTATTTGGACAGACACTTGACCTCTACATTTTGACAGAGGGAGCAAGTCTATCATATGTACGCTTCAGGCAAATCCATAGACTACAATGCAATATGATTGTGAGGCACTTAATTTACCCCACCCCACACAACTCTAGTGTATGATATCGGAGTTATTTTGACATTTAACCACATAATACCTGTAGCTACCTTAACTCTTTCCCCGCCAGCGTTTTTGAAAAAAGTTGCCAGCCACTGCCAGCATTTTTGGTCATTTTCAAAAAAGTTTCATGGCCCCCAGAATATTTCGTTGTATGAATATCTGAACATGCAATATATCAAAAGAAAGAACAGAGCCTCTGCTTTATTCTAGCTTCATGCGTTTTTTTTTACCAACACTTAAATGTGGGTAAGTTTCATAAAAAAGCAACATTTTGAACAAAAAGCTGAGAAAATCATGTTTTTCTCAAAGACTACATCTGGATGGGATTCAGAGCGATGATCAAACACCCCAAAGCTTCACAGTCGTAGAGCTCGTCCTGGGTCGACATTTCATTCAGTAACAGTTTTGATTTATATGATGTTTAATGTTGATGATCACGTTAGTTTACATATGCATCTGATGACATATGATATCGCTTGTTTCTGCTTCTTCTTCACCTGTGCTTTGATCAGGAGATTCTGTACTCTTTCCGAAGATGTGTAATATCATTTTTGGCACTGTAAATAAATATCACTATTGCACTAACGTGCGACTGAGCCATCATTTTATTTTTTGGACATTTTCCACATCTCTTGGAGGATTCTAGTGGGACCAGTTGGGTGACAAAGTTGTGTTCATATAGATCCGTTATTTTAGCATTTATCTTTTTTTTTTTTTACATTTTACTATAGTAATAATTTAAATAATTTAAACACTTCTGGCCCCATGTAAAGTTTTTCGAGGCCCCTTACTTGAGTACCTCTGTAAATGAAAAATCTCAAGAATTGGCCGATATGGTAATGATATATTGCATAATGCAATATTATTGTACAATAAACATATTCAGGGTGATCAAGAATTAATCCAGCTCATGGATTAATGTTGCGATGACCGAGAGTAAGTAATCTGTTCTCGTTCATGAACTCTGTGCTCTTGGGAAAGTCCTGCAAGTGTGAAAATTCATTCGGGTTATTTATACGACTCAGTCGGTCTCCTAAAAATAAACTTAAACAAAAGCATAACTGACAACTACACTTCTGTAGATGACCAGCTTTCCACCGCCTCTAATCCTGAATGCACACAGCCATCCATCAATGCCTCGCTGTGGACTTTTCTTGATTTGTGATATGTGCATGACTTTGTCAGAGTCTGTCAGAGAGTGTGTATGGATTACTGTGTGTTTGTTGGCTCGTCTCCATGGAATTCTTGCCGGGATGATCAAGCATGCTGATATATCTAGATATGGGAAAGAAAGTCTTCATGCCTGTTCCAGAGGATTGTGGGAATGAGGTGATGTCATAGTTGTAGTTCCAGCACTAGCTGAGGGTCAAAGGTCGATTGTAGACTAGGTCTACTGTATCTGTGGCGGCATGAAAGAAGGATAAGAAAATAGTAGGGGAGGGAGAGAGAGGTGGAGCAACAGAGATGGAAAGGGTGGGAGAGCAGGGGGAGGGATGGAGGGAGAGATACAGGCAGGGAAAATGTCCCAGATTCCCATGGTGTTTATTAGAGAGTGAATCGACTGCAGTCAGATGTGCAACTGACAGGACGGTGAGACCAATTCAATCAGAGGATATTTACAGGATTCTGGGAAACTTGGCCAAAGAGGACGTCCAGGTTGTTTTGTTTCTTCCAAAGGGCTGAATACTGAAGAAGTTTGTTTCCTGAGGGCCTGCTTGGACAGTGTATGGACGTGACTGAGAGAGATGTACTTGTACAAAGCCACTTGTCCTGATATCCCCACTCCAAAGCAGAAGGGTGGGAAGAAGGAGAGGGGTCAGAGCCGCTGCGGCAAGCAGAACGCTGGAGCGAAACTTTATCCTCCTCTCGTGTGTCTGCGTTCCAACTCTCAGGTAGAAATAAAACATCTGGAGGAGTTCCTCAACGTACACGCACTCTCAATACAGGATTCTGTCCGAGCCAGGACGGGCATGGCCTACAGGTACACACCGAGCAAAGCGCAGAGAGTCCTGTTCATACACACCAAATCCATTCAGTCATGCCATTTCATAGATTTTCCTCTTTCTGTATTTGGGTTTCAGTTTACTTGTCATTACTTGTCTTCTGAATTTATTTAAAGCTCTCTTTGACAGTTGTTATTAAATGAACTTATCAAAAAAACAAAGAATTACTGAGAGTGGGAGGAAAGTGTCTTTTAAAACTCCTGTGACGTGTTTTCGCCCACATGTGGTTATACATCGTGTTCTCTTCTGAGTGACGTTGCCAGATACCAGAGGAAGATGTTTCCATTGTTCTCATTTGTGCTCATTACCGTTCTGCACGTTTTTTATTAGCTCCCACAGGGAAATCAGGAACACTGATTGCCCCAAGTCAAAAACTCTGGTTTCTACTGGTAATTTATTCATTTAGCGGATGCTTTTATCTAAAGATGCTGCGACAAAAGCGATTCATCCTAGGAGACAGTAACTTAAGATATGCAATATAAAGTTCCAGAATTGTTCAGAAAACTACAGATCATTTTACTGCCTGCTCAGGTCTGATTTCCCTGATGTGGTACACTGTAAACCCGAATAATTTGGCAAAACTCAAAAAATTTTAGGTGATCGGTTACATCAAAATTTTTGTTAAGAAATTCAAAGTTTAAGCAAGCAGAACTGGTAGATTTTTATTTTGTACTCAGACATTTTAATTGCTCAACTCGAAATATTTGAGTTAGCTAATTCACACATTTAACTTAAAATTATCATGTAATCCTGTTATCATGTAACCCAACATAACAGAAACTCTTCTAAATTAGCAGAGCAACACATTAAACACTTCTAAATCTCCCAATTAATGTTAAAGTGCCCCTACTATGCTATTTTAAAGGTTTCTAATTTTCTACAGCAGTCTCCTACATCAGTTTTACATGCATCAAAGGTAAAAAAAAAAAAAAAAATTGAATTTTTTTGAAATTGAGATTTATACATCATTTGAATCAGCTGAATACATACAGCTTTCCATTGATGTATGGTTTGTTAGGATAGGACATTATTTGTCCGAGATACAACTGAAAATCTGGAATCTGAGGGTGCAAAAAAATCTAAATATTGAGAAAATCTCCTTTAAAGTTGTCCAAATGAAGTCGTTAGCAATGCATATTACTACTTATAATACATTTTCATTATATATACATGGTAGGAAATTTACAAAATATCTTCATGGAACATGATCTTTACTTAATATCCTAATGATTTTTGGCATAAAAGAAAAATCTATAATTTTGACCCATACAATGTATTGTTGACTATTGCCACAAATATACCCGTGAGACTTATGACTGGTTTTGTGCTCCAGGGTCACATTTTTCAATGATTCTCAAACGACTTATCGGCTTAATCTAAATCCTTCCTTTCCGTGAGTCTACTCTGCTCTGATTGGTCAGATGGCCCAGTCTGTTGTGATTGGTCTACTCTGCTACTCTGCTCTGATTGGTCAGATGGCACAGTCTGTTGTGATTGGTCTACTCTGCTCTGATTGGTCAGATGGCACAGTCTGTTGTGATTGGTCTACTCTGCTCTGATTGGTCAGATGGCACAGTCTGTTGTGATTGGTCTACTCTGCTCTGATTGGTCAGATGGCCCAGTCTGTTGTGATTGATCTACTCTGCTCTGATTGGTCAGATGGTCCAGTCTGTTGTGATTGGTAATAGAAATCCCAGCCCAGTTTCAGTTAAATTTAAGTTAGTCTAAATTAAAAGAAACAAGTTCATAAAACTCAAAACAATGAAACAATTCAGATGACTTAACGTGTCAGTTTTGGTGAACTCAGAAAAAGAAAGTTCTAAATACTCATAAAAGTTCATTTGCTTGAACTAATTTGTTTAATTTAAGCTTACCATACACAAACCAATTTATTGTTTTGAGCATTTAATTTCATCAAATCTGCATGGCCAGCTGTTTTTTGTAATGTGGTCCATAAAGTTCAGCTGGTCGTCAAAATGTTCCTGGCAGACCTGGATGGTGTTAGAGCTGGCTGGACGGCCAATCACAAAGGATTTACGCTAGCTTTTATTAGTCTATTCATTTATTAGTGGTTTGCTTTGTGGTTTTGGCTGTCCATCACTCTCTGGGGTATATTCGGGGAATAGTCCCCCATGGGTGACTGCTGGAAAACCAGTGACATCATGAGGCAGTTTTGTCACGCACGTGTTTCGGACAAACAGACAACAGAGAAAAACATGGTGGTTTGTATTGGACTTCAAAGACTGAAGTTGGTGCTCTAGGCTGGAAGTGGACATATGTTCAGAGTCGCTGTCAAGTATAAGACTCTGACATAACAGGGCTGCTCTACTTTCAGATAACATATGGAGTCTAAACAGGGCTGGAGGGCGTATTGGTTCAGCAACAGTGTATTGGAGTGGACTTTAAACTGTCTATTGCACTCTTTTGAGCCGCATGAAGGTCATTTATCATAACTCGCTCTCTCTACACACAAATAAGCACAAATGCACAAAAAGTGTCCACGACAAAGAAAAGGAAAAATCTTTTAAAAATAAAGCTTAAAAATTTGCCAAGTTCTCTGAATGTACTCTTTGTATTCATGTTGGTTTCATAAAAAGTTTACATTTAAAGTGTCATGTGGCTTAACCAGCAAGTAAAAATATATATTTTTTTCCCCTTACACTTTGAATACATGTAAGTGCGCACAATAATTATTATTTATTTTATTTTTTTAAATGTTTTTTAATTTTTATTTCTTCAAAACAAATATCAATTATTAATTCATAAATATCATTACTTTTTTTAGGAGTTGCACCATATGACATTTTATATCTTTTAAAAATAAAGCTTAAAAATTTGCCAATTTCTCTCTTTGTATTCATGTTGGTTTCATAAAAAAGTTTACATTTAAAGTGTCATGTGGTGTAACCAGCAAGTGAAAATTAATAATTGTTTACCTACAACTTGAATACATGAGAGTGTGCACGTTAATTATGAAAAAAAATGTATTACATTTTTTATTTTTTCCCCCAAAAAATGTAATTAATTATTAATTCATAAATATTATTTTTTTTTTTTAGGAGTGGCACCATATGATATTTTACACGATAAAGGAAAGCATTTTTTTTTTTTTAAATCTAGCTTAAAAAAATGTACTATTAATGTTGTATTCATTATGATTTCATAGAAACGTTTACGTTATTTTCGGTGTAGCCATCAAGTAAAATATAACATTTTCCCTACACTTTCAATACATGCGAGTATGCACATCTTAAAAATGTTTTAAATAAAAAGTTAAAAGATATTAACAAGCTGTGAAACATTTTTTATAGAATGTTTTTCTTAGAAATAATAAAATATTATGCCAAACTACTATCAGGTTTTCTTTTGAATGAAATCTTCATTATGATATCAGGATAGTTGTATCATCCTGACATTTTTTACTTAAAATTATTTTTGATATTTTTGGTGTGGCATTAATTCAGGCGACCCAGGTCACAGGAACACAATGGCCTGTCAATCAGTGATGTGTTGTTAATGACTGACCTCAAACCCAAAAAGTCCAATGACCTCATCCCGTTGCACTGTAAAACTTGCACGTCGATTGCTGGAAACAGTTTCATAGGGAGGTCACAGTGCACTTCAAGGCATCTCAGATCCACAACACTAACAGAAAACGAAGCATTTACAATCTCTCGCGGCTGCCAAGAGCAGTGATTCACGTCCAGAGGCCTGTGGAAAAACTTTTATAGGACATAACCATAACATCTACTACATGTTGTACATTTATGGGCCAGCGTGGTGGTGGTATACACTTTTATGGACAAGTAATGCTTGTGATTAATATCTGTTTGTCAGTTGAGGGAATGTATTGCATAATATTGACTGGAAAGAACTTTGGGGCATAATCTATGTGATCTATTTTCTGTCATCACCTTCTTTGTTCATTTAATTACGACTCTGAATTCTGCTCAGGGCATTGGGTTGTATTTGCTGTTCAGTTGCGCTTTCTGCCTGACTTATGGTTCTGACAGGTCAGTGTAGAAGATGTTTATTGTGGGATGTTGTTTGAGTTTTACTACACTGTGTCATTAAATAAAGCAAACTTGTCAGAGAAAACAGCCCTACCAAATACACCCACTCCCAGTGGTTTTGTTTTCCAGTGTCCTCAATGCTGTGGCTTATTCTGTCACTTTTAGAGTGATTGATTATCTTTGTTTACTGTGTCTTTCCTCATAGTGCCTACACACGTACAGGAACAGGAGAAATGTCCTCATATAACCTCTCTCCGCCTCCTCCACAGGTTCAGTTTCTTACTGTTCCTTTAAGATTTTTTACCATGGCCTCAACACAAATGACTTTAAATGGGCCAGTTTCAAAATCACCAAGAAAGTGCCAGGCACTGATCATTTATTCATCCTGGAAAGCTGATAAATGATTGAGGAACGATCACCAGGTGTCCCCATTAAATACTTAATTGCCTTCGCAATTAGATAAGGGATGAACCTGTGATACTGCGTCACTCTGCGCCCCTGCGTCTCATACGGGCCGGAAGGGAGAGGCAGGGTCACATTGGGTGCGTCCCAAATTTAGCTCCCTAGTTCAGTAGTCAGGGCACTGATCAGGAACTCGGCCATTTTCGAGTCCCACTGAAGTGCCTTGAAATGTGCAGCATTATTCAATGTGTTGATGTAATTTCCACTGAAACAGGAAGACAGGGCGGGGCATATCGAGCAGCTCCTCCCCTTTTTTTAAAACAGCCAATAGCGTTTAGTTTATATCACAGCTCGACCAGAGCTGTTGAGCTCGGTAAAGCCACAGTTTCCTCCTAATCTCAAACCGTTTCTCCTCCTAATCTCCTCCATATTGCTTTAAAATATCTGTGCTCTCGTGTCTCTGGACCGACTCGATCACATGATCCGCTCTGTGCTCTCGTGTCTCTGGACCGACTCGATCACATGATCCGCTCTGTGCTCTCGTGTCTCTGGACCGACTCGATCTCATGATCCGTTCTGTGCTCTCGTGTCTCTGGACCGACTCGTTCTCATGATCCGCTCTGTGCTCTCGTGTCTCTGGACCGACTCGATCACATGATCCGCTCTGTGCTCTCGTGTCTCTGGACCGACTCCATCACATGATCCGCTCTGTGCTGTCGTGTCTCTGGACCGACTCGATCTCATGATCCGCTCTGTGCTGTCGTGTCTCTGGACCGACTCGATCTCATGATCCGCTCTGTGCTCTCGTGTCTCTGGACCGACTCGATCACATGATCCGCTCTGTGCTCTCGTGTCTCTGGACCGACTCGATCACATGATCCGCTCTGTGCTCTGGTGTCTCTGGACCGACTCGATCACATGATACGCTCTGTGCTCTGGTGTCTCTGGACCGACTCGATCACATGATCCGCTCTGTATTCTCGTGTCTCTGGACCGACTCGATCTCATGATCCGCTCTGTGCTCTCGTGTCTCTGGACCGACTCGATCACATGATCCGCTCTGTGCTCTCGTGTCTCTGGACCGACTCGATCACATGATCCGCTCTGTGCTCTCGTGTCTCTGGACCGACTCGATCACATGATCCGCTCTGTGCTCTCGTGTCTCTGGACCGACTCGATCACATGATCCGCTCTGTGCTCTCGTGTCTCTGGACCGACTCGATCTCATGATCCGCTCTGCGCTATCGTGTCTCTGGACCGACTCGATCACATGATCCCCTCTGTGCTCTCGTGTCTCTGGACCGACTCGATCACATGATCCGCTCTGTGCTCTCGTGTCTCTGGACCGACTCGATCACATGATCCGCTCTGTGCTCTCGTGTCTCTGGACCGACTCGATCACATGATCCGCTCTGTGCTCTCGTGTCTCTGGACCGACTCGATCTCATGATCCGTTCTGTGCTCTCGTGTCTCTGGACCGACTCGATCACATGATCCGCTCTGTGCTCTCGTGTCTCTGGACCGACTCGATCACATGATCCGCTCTGTGCTCTCGTGTCTCTGGACCGACTCGATCACATGATCCGCTCTGTACTCTCGTGTCTCTGGACCGACTCGATCACATGATCCGCTCTGTACTCTCGTGTCTCTGGGCTGACTCGATCACATGATCCGCTCTGTGCTCTCGTGTCTCTGGTCCGACTCGATCACATGATCCGCTCTGTACTCTCGTGTCTCTGGACTGACTCGATCACATGATCCGCTCTGTACTCTCGTGTCTCTGGGCTGACTCGATCACATGATCCGCTCTGTGCTCTCGTGTCTCTGGACCGGAGCTGCGGCGGTTCGCGTGACACTAACGTGAAACCAGACTTCATTTGCCCCAATGGAAAGCATATTCACACTGTCTGAATCGTTCCCTATCCCCTATATAGTGCACTGTCTGATCGTTCCCTATCCCCTATATAGTGCACTATGTGCCATTCACCAGAAAGTAGTAAAGGAGTGAACAAGTGACTGATTTCAGCCGCAGCTTCAGTGTCTATTTATAGTGTAGGGGGCGGGGCTTCAGATTCTAGAGAGCATTTGATTGGACAGAAAATCTGTGTTATGTCATCAAAATCGTTGATCCATATTGGTGATAGTGAGAGACTGTAAGTTTTGAACACTTATATCTTCTAAATTGAATTTTGTTGTTGTTTTTGCGCACATTAGCTTATAGATAACCTTAAGGCTAACATATTCATAATAAAAGTCAAGAAACGTAAATTTTGGGGACTTTAAGGCCTGTGTCAATCCAAAATCCTTCACGTGCACTGAAATGTTTGCTCCCTAAAAAGTCCCACAATGCACCGTGAAAACCAGGGGGCATCGATGCTCACTGTTCCCTTATGTTGCCAGAAATAGAGTCATAGTACTTAAGTAGTGTTTAGTACTTAAGTAGTGTCCCAATGTGTAGTGAGCCATTACTGTCCTTACCAGCATCTGAATTCATGTACACGACATACTGATTCATGCCCTATAGTAAGCTAGGGAGCTGATTGAGACGCACCCATAAATAGAAGCACTGATTAGCAGTGCTTAGTTGTTAATGAAATATTTTGTGTTTTATTTAGGGAATATTTTATGAACTGCCCTTAAAAGGTGAGGTCTGCAATCTCTAGAAGCACCAAATTGAATTGTAAAAATAATCCAAACAGTTTTGCCAAACCCTCCCCCCCACATCTTCCATTGTCACGGCCAAACTCATGCCATTGGTTAGGCCAGAGGTTTACATGTTGGGCCGCTCAAGCAAACAGAGCCACAGGTTGTGTTTGAAACTGAAGCTGCCTCGCTGCCCAGACAGTCAATTACTTAACTGGCAGCATTTAAAGGCACCATTTAAGGGAACTGATTTTAAACTGCCTTGCAAGCCAACTTAATGTCACTCCTAATGAGTTTTGGAGATATCCAAGTGAATATTTAATGACTGCAGTGCTTATTCCTCTCTAAAAATTGAACAGACAGTCGGATTCATTGGATTTGAATGTTCCTCTGTATACTGCATGAGAAAGCTTTATAGTTGTCTCTAAACATTAAAGTAAGATACTTTAAATATTTATGCTAAGAATATACATCAGTGTGTAAGCTTGTTTCCGCCACAGAATAAAACATTTTAAAAGATAATTGCAACTTTTCATCTCACAATTGTTTATATCTCGCAATTCTGACTTTATATCTCACAATTCTGACTTTATATCCCGCAATTCTGACTTTATATCTCACAATTCTGACTTTATATCCCGCAATTCTGACTTTATATCTCTCAATTCTGACTTTATATCTCACAATTCTGACTTTATATCTCTCAATTCTGACTTTATATCTCACAATTCTGACTTTATATCTCACAATTCTGACATTATATCCCGCAATTTTGACTTTATATCTCGCAATTCTGACTTTATATCTCGCAATTCTGACTTTATATCACGCAATTCTGACTTTATATCTCGTAATTCTGACTTTATATCTCACAATTCTGACTTTATATCTCACAGTTCTGACTTTATATCACACAATTCTGACTTTATATCTCACAATTCTGACTTTATATCTCACAATTCTGACTTTATATCTCACAATTCTGACATTATATCCCGCAATTCTGACTTTATATCACACAATTCTGACTTTATATCTCGCAATTCTGACTTTATATCTCACAATTCTGACTTTATATCTCTCAATTCTGACTTTATATCTCTCAATTCTGACTTTATATCTCGCAATTCTGACTTTATATCTCACAATTCTGACTTTATATCACACAATTCTGACTTTATATCTCGCAATTCTGACTTTATATCTCACAATTCTGACTTTATATCTCTCAATTCTGACTTTATATCACACAGTTCTGACTTTATATCACACAATTCTGACTTTATATCTCACAATTCTGACTTTATATCTCACAATTCTGACTTTATATCTCACAATTCTGACTTTATATCTCGCAATTCTGACTTTATATCACACAATTCTGACTTTATATCTCACAATTCTGACTTTATATCTCACAATTCTGACTTTATATCTCTCAATTCTGACTTTATATCTCGCAATTCTGACTTTATATCTCACAATTCTGACTTTATATCACGCAATTCTGACTTTATATCTCGTAATTCTGACTTTATATCTCACAATTCTGACTTTATATCCCGCAATTCTGACTTTATATCACACAATTCTGACTTTATATCTCGCAATTCTGACTTTATATCTCGCAATTCTGACTTTATATCTCGCAATTCTGACTTTATATCACACAATTCTGACTTTATATCTCGCAATTCTGACTTTATATCTCACAATTCTGACTTTATATCACACAATTCTGACTTTATATCTCCCAATTCTGACTTTATATCTCCCAATTCTGACTTTATATCACACAATTCTGACTTTATATCTCACAATTCTGACTTTATATCTCGCAATTCTGACTTTATATCTCACAATTCTGACTTTATATCTCGCAATTCTGACTTTATATCACGCAATTCTGACTTTATATCACGCAATTCTGACTTTATATCTCACAATTCTGACTTTATATCACACAATTCTGACTTTATATCACACAATTCTGACTTTATATCACACAATTCTGACTTTATATCTCGCAATTCTGACTTTATATCTCGCAATTCTGACTTTATATCTCGCAATTCTGACTTTATATCTCGCAATTCTGACTTTATATCTCGCAATTCTGACTTTATATCACGCAATTCTGACTTTATATCACACAATTCTGACTTTATATCTCGCAATTCTGACTTTATATCTCACAATTCTGACTTTATATCACACAATTCTGACTTTATATCTCGCAATTCTGACTTTATATCTCACAATTCTGACTTTATATCACACAATTCTGACTTTATATCTCACAATTCTGACTTTATATCTCACAATTCTGACTTTATATCACACAATTCTGACTTTATATCTCACAATTCTGACTTTATATCTCGCAATTCTGACTTTATATCTCGCAATTCTGACTTTATATCTCGCAATTCTGACTTTATATCTCGCAATTCTGACTTTATATCACACAATTCTGACTTTATATCACACAATTCTGACTTTATATCACACAATTCTGACTTTATATCTCACAATTCTGACTTTATATCACACAATTCTGACTTTATATCACACAATTCTGACTTTATATCTCACAATTCTGACTTTATATCTCACAATTCTGACTTTATATCACACAATTCTGACTTTATATCACACAATTCTGACTTTATATCTCACAATTCTGACTTTATATCACACAATTCTGACTTTATATCACACAATTCTGACTTTATATCTCACAATTCTGACTTTATAACTCACAATTCTGACTTTATATCTCACAATTCTGACTTTATATCTCACAATTCTGACTTTATATCACACAATTCTGACTTTATATCTCACAATTCTGACTTTATATCTCACAATTCTGACTTTATATCACACAATTCTGCCTTTATATCTCACAATTCTGCCTTTATAACTCACAATTCTGCCTTTATATCACACAATTCTGCCTTTATATCTCACAATTCTGACTTTATAACTCACAATTCTGACTTTATATCACACAATTCTGCCTTTATATCTCTCAATTCTGACTTTATAACTCACAATTCTGACTTTGTATCTCACAATTCTGACTTTGTATCACACAATTCTGACTTTGTATCACACAATTCTGACTTTATATCTCACAATTCTGACTTTATATCTCACAATTCTGACTTTATGTCACACAATTCTGACTTTATATCTCACAATTCTGACTTTATAACTCACAATTCTGACTTTATATCTCACAATTCTGACTTTATAACTCACAATTCTGACTTTATATCTCACAATTCTGACTTTGTATCTCACAATTCTGACTTTATATCTCACAATTCTGACTTTATATCTCACAATTCTGACTTTATATCTCACAATTCTGACTTTATATCTCACAATTCTGACTTTATATCACACAATTCTGACTTTATATCTCACAATTCTGACTTTATAACTCACAATTCTGACTTTGTATCTCACAATTCTGACTTTATATCTCACAATTCTGACTTTATATCTCACAATTCTGACTTTATAACTCACAATTCTGACTTTATATCTCACAATTCTGACTTTGTATCTCACAATTCTGACTTTATATCTCACAATTCTGACTTTATATCTCACAATTCTGACTTTATATCACACAATTCTGACTTTATATCACACAATTCTGACTTTATATCACACAATTCTGACTTTATATCACACAATTCTGACTTTATATCTCACAATTCTGACTTTATATCACACAATTCTGACTTTATATCACACAATTCTGACTTTATAACTCACAATTCTGACTTTATATCACACAATTCTGACTTTATAACTCACAATTCTGACTTTATATCTCACAATTCTGACTTTATATCACACAATTCTGACTTTATATCACACAATTCTGACTTTATAACTCACAATTCTGACTTTATATCTCACAATTCTGACTTTATAACTCACAATTCTGACTTTGTATCTCACAATTCTGACTTTATATCTCACAATTCTGACTTTATATCACACAATTCTGACTTTATATCTCACAATTCTGACTTTATATCTCACAATTCTGACTTTATATCTCACAATTCTGACTTTATAACTCACAATTCTGACTTTGTATCTCACAATTCTGACTTTATATCTCACAATTCTGACTTTATATCACACAATTCTGACTTTATATCTCACAATTCTGACTTTATAACTCACAATTCTGACTTTGTATCTCACAATTCTGACTTTATATCTCACAATTCTGACTTTATATCTCACAATTCTGACTTTATATCACACAATTCTGACTTTATATCTCACAATTCTGACTTTATAACTCACAATTCTGACTTTATATCACACAATTCTGCCTTTATATCTCACAATTCTGACTTTATAACTTACAATTCTGACTTTATATCTCACAATTCTGACTTTATATCTCACAATTCTGACTTTATATCACACAATTTTGACTTTATATCACTCAATTCTGACTTTAAAAAGTCGCAATTACCTTTTTTACTTTTTTATTCTGTGGCGGAAACAAGCTTCCATAATAAAGTTGGCCTCGCAGGTTAAATTCATATTAAATTCAGGTTCTTTGTATAATTTACAGCAGTTATAACGCACATTTATAACGCAATTGTGATTTGAACCCGATTCACTATAAAAGAATCAGAATCAATTCAAAATCAAATCGAGAGCTTGTGAATAAAATCTATTGGGAAATGTGAATTGATACCCAGCCCTGTAAATGCATCAAAATAATACTTTCATAAAGCAAGGATGCATAAATTGATTAAAAGTGACAGTAAAGACATTTGTAATGTTTAAGTCAAGTCAAGTCACCTTCATTTATATAGCGCTTTTTACAATACAGATTGCTTCAAAGCAGCTTTACAGTGATAATAGGAAATTAATTTTGTTTTTGAGGAAAAGTTTTTGATTAATTTCTGTTGTAAAAACTAATTAGTTATTTAATTTGGTGCCATTTAAACAACACCATCTTCAATTAAAACAGAAAACCCCCAATGCGTTCCGGACCCCATCCGCACGGCAACAGCTTCTGATGGCCCGAGAACGCAAACCATGAAATAGGTTTGAAATAGTTTTGAAACTATACCATCGTCATCCCCGTGCAAACCCCTAAAAAGGTGAATCTGTGAAAACGGCGACGGCATGTACGCAAGCATTACGTGTTCAGCCTATAGCAAGCGTGTTTGAATGTGTGCATATGTGTTTTATCTGTATAGAGGGGAAGGGAAGGAGGCCTCCACAGGGGAGAGTCTAGTTGACACGGTCTCTGCTGACACTTCAGGGATGCGTTGGTCGTGTCTAGGTGCAGGTCCACCATCTGATCTGTATCCGGCAGACTACAGTAAACCTCGGGATAAACAGAGAGACTAACATTAGCATAGATGCCATTCTTTTTATGATGTAACGAGTACATCAGGTGTTATGGGAAGTATTCCCGGTTCCGGGTGACCTAGTTACAAAAGATTTCTATTTCAGATAAATGCTGTTCTATCAAAGAGTCCTAGAAAAAATTGTGCATCACGGTTTCCAAAAAATATTAAGCAGCACAACTTCCAACATTGATGTTCGACACGCTAGATCATATCATGGAGTAGCCTTACGTTAGTTCCGTTCGTACCTGGAGGGTAGGACATTTGTGGTAAAGACTGGGAATCATTATTCTTCTGCTGCTCCTGTAATTTATGGGATACCTCAGGGCTCTATTTTAGGGCCGTTAATCTTTTTCCCTTAACATGATTCCGCTGGGCTCTATATTTAATAAATATGGGATTTCATATCATAGTTATGCTGACGATACACAGCTGTATCTTCCTTTGTAAAGCAGAAGGTTATGCGGCTGAAAATTCTTTGCTGGATTGCCTCGATGTGGTGAAACATTGGCAGAAAAGTATGTCGTGTTCGAAGTAAAAAGTCTGGGGCAGTTTTCAACCTGTATAAAAAGTCATGCCACTAACATGTAATTACGGTGTAATTTTTGATTCTGATCTCAGAATAAATACAGTGGTAAAGAATAGTTTCTTTCAGTCAAGAAGGATTGCGAAATTGAAATCAGTTTTATCAAAGAATGATCTTGAAAAAGTTAATCTTCGCGCTTGGATTATGTAATGTGTTATATGCAGGGGTTTGCCAATTGTCCTTGTTGAGGTTACAACTTGTTCAAAATGCAAACTGCTGACAAATACTAAGAAGAAAGACCATATTACTCCAATGTTGGCCTCTCTTCACTGGCTACCGATAAAACATTGGATTCAGTTCAACATTTTGTTACTTGCTTTTAAAGCCATCCATGGTTTGGCTCCAGAGTACATGAGTGATCTTTTAAACATTCAGTCCTCCGCAAGATCGCCTAGGTCAAACTCCCAGATTGTGCTTAAGATTCTGCACACACGTCTAAAGTGTAGAGGTTATCGTGCATTTTCAGTTGTGGCCCCTCGATTATGGAGTGATCTTCCTTTTTTCTTCTGTACAGATGTTCAAATCACGACCTATTTGTACTCACAGGCATATGATACGTGGTTGATTGATAATTGATTGATAATAATAGCAATAATAAATGTTTCTTAAACACCAAATCAGAATATTAGAATGATTTCTGAAGAATTAAGTGACACTGAAGACTTCTTAGAGAATGGTACTGTATGTGTTAGGGATGCACGATATATCGGCCATCATATCGGTATCAGCTGATATATGTTCATTTTTAATGTTATCGTTGTCGGCCCAATAAATAAATGTAGCCGATATATTAAAGCCGATAAATAATGCATTATTAATCAGCTGAGACCTTTCAGATGCGCACTGTTCATCATGATGATTTTAAATTGCTTGAAATATGATTGGAATCACTTCAAAAAGGAAAATACAGTCAAGTCTGTCATATAGAATACATAAAATTATAATGAGAACATTATAATTGTGTGCTTGGGACATGGCTTTTAATGCTGAGACTTTTGCTTTTGTAATCAGGCTCTCAAAATATACATAAAAAAATTGGATTTAGATTTATAGGTCAATATCGGTTATCGGCTTTCAAATATGTGACCCTTTATACCCAATGTTGACCCAATATTTGTGGCAATAGCCAACAATACATTGCATAGGTCAAAATTATCGATTTTTCTTTTATGCCAAAAATCATTAGGATATTAAGTAAAGATCATGTTCCATGAAGATATTTTGTAAATTTCCTACCATAAATATATCAAAAATGTATTATTAATAGTAATATGCATTGCTAAGGACTTCATTTGGACAACTTTAAAGGAGATTTTCTCTATCATAAACCATACATCAATGGGAAGCTTATTTATTCAGCTTTCAGATTTTCCCTATTATGCATCCCTAGTATGTGTATGAGTGTTTACTCTCATATCCACACGGTTTAGCCTAAAAGTGAAGGATCTTGTATTAAGAACTATTAATGACGTGATTAGATAGCACTGTCTTTGCCCACTAACAATGCTGACTAGATGTTGCTTAGTAAGTAATGGTGTTGGAGGAATGTCTGCCAGTGATGTGATCATGGCATCGGGTTTTAAACACGATCAATAATGCAACCGTCAGTTTCAGATCACGTAAACCCGGCGGATCGCTTTTTATCTCTCTCTATGACTTTCCTCTCTCACACTCTCTCTCCTTCTCCATGACTTTATGGGAATAGTCCCTTAACCTCCGTCACAGATGGACAGATGTTATGTAGTTCAACAAGGATTGGATGCAATATTGAGGAACGGCCACTGCTAGAGTTTCCCTGTTAAAGATCTCTGTGTTCGTGGTATTTCACAATCATCTGCTTTGTAGCTCATTACTATTGCAATGTTATTAAAGCTTTCTGTCACTGTTTTGACATTCAAACCTCAGTCATACCAGTGCTGTGTGTGGTGTGCGTGTTAATTATTAACCAAACCGTCTGACCGTCTCATGGTAATTGAGATGTTCATACACCCATGACAGGTTTAGATGCCCGGCGTCAGCATTCAACGCTCTTCCACTGTAAAAGAGAAACAGACTCTGGTTTTTGAACAAACGGAGAGAGACAAAATGCTAGAACTCACCCACCCCTTTTCAACATCTATAAAAAGCAATTAATCTTCATAGAGACTCATTAGACGGTGTGTTAATGAGCAGATGGATATTGATGGAGGGACTGGCGGTAACAGTATCTTTTCTACTACCTTAGGTAGTGATGGATGTGTGTAGGTGTGTGTTATGGCAAACACTGCAGTAAGTAAACTTGAGCTCATAAGAGAGTGCAGTTGTAACTGTTCACCAACAGGGGGTGATGCAACTCTTAGTAGTCATGGTTTACTTGGTAGGTTTACTTGGTTGCGTGTACACTAGTGATTTGAGTTTTCACAATTAAATTGGGAATGCATCTCATCAGACTGTTAGAAATTACTTTTTGTTGCACTAAATATATTTTCATTTTTGTAATGTGCCAAGTTGGGAGGGTCCCTGTATAATTTACAACAGCAAAATGGACATTATAACACAATTTTCATTTGATTTTCATTCATTTATAAAGAGTTGTAGAGTTACAGATGCATTTTAAATGCAGTTTTTCAACATTCACAATTGTGGCGCCAGTAAGATGTTTCTGACTCTTCTGCTCACCAAGGATGCATTTATTTGATAAAAAATATTCTAAAATTGATTACAATTTCAAACGACTACTTTCAAATGTAATGAATTTTCAGCATCATTACTCCAGTCTTCCGTGTCACATGATCCTTCAGAAATCATTCTCATATGATGATTTGCTTCTCAAGAATCATTTTTTTTTAATGCATCCTTGCTGAATAAAAGTATTAATTTCTGGTAACACTTATTATGCATAATTGCATACAACTAACCTTAAACTAAACCCTAATCCTAACCCTATACACTCAAAAAATGTATGCCTTTTTTCAAGATTTACACATTTCAATTAAAAGTCAAATTCGAACAATCCTTACATATTATTCATATTATGAATTAAGAATTTTAGATTTTATATTTATACAAAATGTTTTATTAAGCTCTAGTTTAATTTATATTATGAATAATATGTAATGATTATTCAATTCAATAATTTTACTTTTAATTGAAATGCGTAAATCTTGAAAAAAGGCATTTTTTTAGTGTAGTAAGTACATGTAGTTAATTATTATTACTCAGTACTTAAATTAATGATTATTTATATGGATGAAAAGTTGTATACATTGTCTACAGTTAATAAATGACAAGCATTAACTATCGCAACTTCATTGATTTTCAGTCACATTTTTGAAAATATTAAAATATGAGATTGAAGAGCCCCTTTTTGACCAAAACACTCAAGTGCATTGGTGGCTCCACCTTTAAATACATTCATCCAGTAATGTTTGAATTCAGGTCATGAGTCTTATTTATGTAGGTAGGCACACTTCGGGCGATATCATACACCCGGCGCAACGCAAGTGTTTTTTGCTAGTTTCATCCCGACGCAGTTATCATTTTCACGTCCTGCGCCACATTGTTTAAACAGCAAATGCACTGGCGCCCATCTGTTCGCCCATGGGCGTGCTGGTCTGAAAACCAGGTGTGTTCAGGCGCATTGTTGGCGCGTTGCTATTATGAGGAACTGAAAACGACTGCGCCATTGACCAACACAAACCTGGTCTAAAGTCAATAGCGCAGTATTTTTTGTGTTATCTAAAGGGTGTGTTAGTAATATGTGCCTATAGGATTCCTCTCTGGAGAAGCGTTCAGTCTTTCCGCTCGCAAATTCCGCCATGTAAATAGCAAATCCGCCATGGTGCGAGCGCAACTGGCTTTTAAAGGGAATGGGAGATGAGACTCTGATTGGTTTATTGCACGTTACGCCCAAAACACACCCATGACTCATTAAGAGACTAGAGACAACCCTTTTGGACCATGCGCCGGACGCACCGACCGTTTTTCCCGTCAAACTAGCAAAAGTGGATTCGGACACGCCCTAAGTGCACCTGCGCCGTGAGCTTCAGACCATGCGCTCAGATCGTTAAAATAGGGCCCTTCCAGTCAAGCACAGGAGGATTTCTTGCTCTCTGTCTCGTCAGCCTTGTACTGCACTTATCCTACTGTCCCATAAAACGTCTCAGCTTGTGTGTGTGTGAGACAGTGACTGTAGATGTCAATCCTCAGGGACAAGAGGGAGACAGAGGACAGATGAAAGCATTTCCTTTGAGAGCGCCTGCTGTATTTATGCTGCTGTGAGTCAGGCAGGGAGCGAGGGGAAATATGTATCGCCCCCACACACATACACACACACACACACACACACACACACACAGGGCTACTTTATTCTGTCCCACTCTGCATTGCCGTGGCAACGTCACATTGAGCCCTTTCATTCACCCTTTGACAGCACAATCTGTTTCACCCACTCTCCTCTCGTTTACTTTTCCTCTCGCTTTCCTCTCGCTCTCTTTTCCTGTCTGTCAAACATGGACATGTCTTTGCTATTCTGTGTCTGTAGTACATATGCATACATTTGTAGATGTGTGTGTGTGTGTGTTTGATGTAATAGTATTATCGGTATGTGGTCTGTTCATTCAAATGCAGGTGGCAAACAGATGGATCTCTTTATCTCACAGAGATCTCTCTCCTTCACTAAACATTCAAATATACAAACTGGAAATGCATATGTCCACTCATTACATGCTTCAGATAGCATTATCTGTGTGTGTAAACATCTTCCCCTGCTCTCCGACCTCAGATTACACTTTTATAATTTTACATTCTGATTGGATGAGCCACATATGAAGCCGTTATATGCACACCTGTGATCACTCTCTATGTTACTATGTGCCAAACTGCTGTGTTGCTTAGCAACCGTAAACAGCCTAGAGTTAGACTAATTAACTTTATTACGTTGTGGAATTACATTAATATATGGACGTATTGGATATTGCTGCCTTGTATAAAATGGCTGTTGACTACATTATACATTTCTAGCATATTAAAGCTGCAGTCCATAACTTTTTTGGGTTAAAAATTATCCAAAATACATTTTTGAGCAAGTACATAACAAGCCAGTGTTCAAAACTATCTGCTTACTTTAGCTCAATTTTCAACGATAAGCTTGTAATAATGTTTTTAATTCCAGCGGTACTGGTGGATTTCCGCGGGAAATTTGAGCATATCTTTGCGTCATTACGTCACATCTGTACACATAAAGAAGGTGTACACTTGTTCGCTCAGTTCACACAGTTACAGAGTTTTCTTTGCAGGGTTGCCAACTCTCACGCATTTGGCGTGACACACACGCTTTCAGGCTCTGTCTCACGCTCTCACTCTGCCCAAGTAAATCTCACGCCAAACTGCCAAACCTGCTTTTGATATGAAACAAAGTCTAAGCTTTTAATTTTTTTAAAGTTTTAATACGAAATTCAAACAATAAATACCGTTTTGGCGCACTTAATGTGGCATAACAGTTAAAGCCAGAGCCGTTGAAAAACAGAGTTGCGACATGCTTTCATCTCCCGGCGGCGCGCGCGGTCACGTGGTTCATGGAGCTCTCAAACAAACCAGCGCTGTCAATACATTTGAATGGCTTAAGCGGATATACAACAGCTTCACTATACAGGTATTTGCAGCCATTTCTGGTAAACAGTACAGCATAGTGTGCATTGATTATTACGTCAACCACATTTACAGTATCACTTTATTATAGAGAGTGATGGAGATGCAACATTGTTAACATTAATGTTAATGTTTTTCTTGTATTTAGCCCTCAGGTATTCCTTACTAATTGGTCACACTCATACTCATTGGTGGTCAGATGTGACCATACACCTTAACTATTTTTCAATTAAATAAATGCTCTATATTTTTCAGTAATATTTATTGAATATTTTGAGGAGATCTTTTGGTACTAAATACTATTTGTGCAATAATTATGATCCATTAATGACCACTTAAAATATTTTTCTTCTAATATTTTTATTATTTATATTACAATTAGTGTAGTAATTAAGGTTAAAATAGAGAATTCCAATGCAAAGAGGCAAATTAGAGTCATTTTGTGGCTGGAAAAATAATAATATTAATTTGTAATGCCATTACCCACTAGGTGCCTCTATGGCTCTTTAATAAATATACATGTAGGCCTATCTAGTCTAGTTGCTCAAAAAAGTATTGCAGATCATAACTGCATACTTATTTTTAGGTTTTGCATTTGAATAAATATTTAGACATGATTAAACACTAGATTTCTTTAAATGTGAAACTTTAAAACGTTAATAACGTACATCCTAATATTTTTAATGGTACTTATATAAGCACACACAAGTGAATATTAATGAATGTGAGCAAATATAATTTAACCCAAGAAAAGTTTAAAATAGTACTAAAAAGGCAAATGTATTTTTCCTATGTACAGTAGGCTATACATATGAATTGATACTGAATCAAGATCGAAATCGATATTTCAAATATCGATTTTTCGATAAATATCTATAATAAATAAATAATATCAATAATTTTTATATATATATATATATAAATCTCACCCCAACCTGAACTTAAAAGTTGGCAACCCTGTCTTTGTTGTGCCTTTCTCGTTTTGCTATGTGCATATAAATTATTTACTAGCTATGAGAGGGAGCAATTCACCTCTACTCCACATTGATTTGTTGGTAGGTATAAGACAATTAGAAATTAGACTGCACAGAAATTGAAACTGAACTACAGGTAGCCCTAGTACACACTAAATATAGTCACGCAATGCTGATGTTGTTAACATTAACAATTTGAAAACAAAGTATAATTTGCACGGTTTGACGTGATATGATAAGTGATCGTTAGATTTAATCATCGCGATTTATTGCAATGCTTTTTTCCCCTTAGCTGGTCAGAACAAAAGTGGATGTTAGCTACATTTTCCGGTGAAAATTATTATGTTGGTCATACTTTCAAAAAGTAGAATGTGTGATTCTGAATGACAGTATCCACACCGGCGCGGTGACTGACAGCCGCACATTCTCTCAAAACATTGGATTCATCCGTGCTGTGCCGTGCCGAGGCACAATTCACGTAAAGTTGATAATTCCGCGAATAACCGCAATTGCAGATTTCGAGCAGAGATGGCGACAAAGAGGAAAAACTACGGACTGCAGCTTTAATTACATTATACATTTGTAGCATATTTATTTTATATTCATGCATTTTCATTAAATATTCTTAAGTTTATTTGCTGTCATCTAATGCTCACTTAAGGTTAATCTTTAAAAACACAAATAATTTGATATTTATTTTTTATGTAGTATTTTATTAACACTGTTTAATGTAATCTTTATTAAATCTCAAAATGTATATCCATTTTTTTACAGTACATTATTATATTGTGATGATATATATGATAGTATACACACTCACACACATACTCACACACACACACTTACTCATATGCACACACACACACTCTCACACACACACTCTCATTCTCACACACACACAGTTTGCCTCCGATGATACACGGCTCTTCTTCAGGCCGATGTTCACATATACTCTCAAAGACACACTCACACTCAATAAATGCCACCACAGTCATTTGAGGCTTTCATTTATATTTCTTAATAAGTACCTGAGTTATGAGCAGGTAGTCTGCATTAATATGATCCTATTCTCTCTGTTCAAACACACTCTCTCTATCATCATCACTGCCATGTTTCTGTCACGCTCTGTTCTTTCCCCTCCTGACTTCCTCTCATTTAGACTCCATACAGATGAAGGTCACTAGAATGCCACTATAGTTTTGTCTATCGTCATAGTCATCTGAAGGTGAACCTTTTCCACTTAATATCTACTGTGCAGGGTTCATTTATTAGTAGCAGATTCACAATATAAATCAAATGTTTTTTGTTTTTTAAAGAGAACATATAAGTTTGAAATAAGTTTTTTTTTTTGCGCAGCATGGATCAAAAATACAATTAAAAACAGTAATATTGTGAAATATTTTTACAATTTAAAATAACTGTTTTCTATTTGATTATATTGTAAAATGTAATTTATTCCTGTGATCAAAGCTGAATTTTCAGCATCATTACTCCAGTCTTCAGTGTCACATGATCCTTCAGAAATCTTTGCTGCTCAAGAAACATTTATGATAATTATCAATGTTGAAAACAGTTGTGCTGCTTCATATTTGTGGAAATAAGACTCTCAGTATTCTCTGATGAATTGACAGCAGCATTTAAAAAAAAAAACTTATATAATAAGTCTTTACTGACACTTTTGATCAGTTATTTAAAAATGTTTTACTGATCCCAACAATATATTTTCAGATTTTTATACAGTATTTGCTAGAATATTAATTTTATATATTTATATGTATATTTTCATTTAAGATTTATTTACATATTTTTTGTTCTTTTGTTTTATAAAAAGAAAATATGCATAAAGTTGTGTTTTTTAAGTTGCGTTACAAGCTGTTCATACATTAGCAATAAAAAAGTCTTTTTTTTTTTTTTTTACAATATAACCCCTTTAACAAACTGATAATGTTATCTAGCTATTTGCATTAACCACCACATTTTCTGAGGTTTTCACATAATGCTGTGAATGTTCTAGGGTTATACACTATATTGCCAAAAGTATTGGGACACCCCTCCAAATCATTGAATTCAGGTGTTCCAATCACTTCCATGGCCACAGGTGTATAAAATCAAGCACTAGGCATGCAGACGCTTCTACAAACATTTGTGAAAGAATGGGTCGCTCTCAGGAGCTCAGTGAACTCAAGCGTGGTACCGTGATAGGTTGCCACCTGTGCAATAAATCCATTCGTGAAATTTCCTCACTACTAAATATTCCACGCTCAACTGTTAGTGGTATTATAACAAAGTGGAAGCAAATGGGAACAACAGAAACTCGGCCATGAAGTGGTAGGCCACGTAAAATCACAGAGCGGGGTCAGCGCATGCTGAGGGTCACAGTGCACAGAAGTCACCAACTTTCTGCAGAGTCAATAGCTACAGATCTCCAAACTTCGTGTGGCCTTCAGATTAGCTCAAGAACAGTGTGTAGAGAGCTTCATGGAATGGGTTTCCATGGCCGAGCAGCTCATCCAAGCCTTACATCACCAAGTGCAATGCAAAGCGTGGGATGCAGTGGTGTAAAGCACGCCGCCACTGGACTCTAGAGCAGAGACGTGTTCTCTGGAGTGACCAATCACGCTTCTCTGTCTGGCAATCCCATGGACGAGTCTGGGTTTGGCGGTTGCCAGGAGAACGGTACTTGCCTGACTGCATTGTGCCAAGTGTAAAGTTTGGTGGAGGGGGGATTATGGTGTGGGGTTGTTTTTCAGGGGTTGGGCTTGGCCCCTTAGTTCCAGTGAAAGGAACTCTTAATGCTTCAGCATACCAAGACATTTTGGACAATTTCATGCTCCCAACTTTGTGGGAACAGTTTGGGGATGGCCCCTTCCTGTTCCAACATGACTGCGTACCAGTGCACAAAGCAAGGTCCATAAAGACATGAATGAGCGAGTTTGGTGTGGAGGAACTTGACTGGCCTGCACAGAGTCCTGACCTCAACCCGATAGATCACCTTTGGGATGAATTAGAGCGGAGACTGCGAGCCAGGCCTTCTCGTCCAACATCAGTGCCTGACCTCACAAATGCGCTTCTAGAAGAATGGTCAAAAATACCCATAAACACACTCCTTAACCTTGTGGAAAGCCTTCCCAGAAGAGTTGAAGCTGTTATAGCTGCAAAGGGTGGGCCAACTCCATAGTAAACCCTACAGATTAGGAATGGGATGTCATTAAAGTTCATGTGCATGTAAAGGCAGGCGTCCCAAAACTTTTGGCAATATAGTGTATATAAGCGAAATATACCTGTTGTGAAAACTCCACCAAATTAAAATCATTGTCCCCATTGGGCTGTTATCTGGTTCTGATGGTATTGCCGCACCGGCTCCAGGTGTTGTTTTAAACCCTCCCATCCCGCTCACTCTTTCTCTGAATGCTACTGTACAGTGTGTTCTGTTGGCAGTAATTACACCCGTGAGATCACACACCTCTCGTTACACTGTCCCTACTCATTATCGCTGAAGCATGTGTGCATGAGAGAAATAATGAGGCTGTGTTTATGTGGGATGCAGATGACAGGCTCTCTGAATGCTAACATGATGAGTGATACACTCCAGTATTCAGTGTGAGGAGGTCAGGCTCTCTGAGCATCTGCCTGTTGGCTCTGTCTTCTTATGTCCATTTAGTCTGGAGAAATGCATTCAGTTAGGGAGCGCATAAAACTTTCTTTCATCTCTTTTTCACAATTGCTCACACTTCAAGGCCACTGGACATGATTATGCACTATTTAGCTTACAAACAGAACACTTCACACCACATTCACAGCTTTCAGGGAAAACAAAATATCCACCTGCCGTTGCCTCTGGTTAGGCTTCTAATGCACAGCCAGGGAAAGCAAACTGAAAAACTGTCTTCAGTTTTTGCTTCCATTTGTTTTTGTACTATATAAGGCATTTTAATTTAAAAAAAAAAAAAAGGATTTTTTTTTAAATATTTTTGAAAGTCTCTTATGCTCACCAAGGCTGCATTTATTTAATCAAAAATACAGTAAAGTTAGAATTTAATACAACTGTTTTCTATTGTATTATATTGTAAAGTGTAATTTATTCCTGTGATCAAAGCTGAATTTTCAGCATCATTACTGTCACATGATCCTTCAGAAATCATTCTAATATGATGATTTCCCCCTAGGTTTCTACGATGAATAGAAAGTTCCGTATTTATTACAAAAATAATTATTTTGTAACATTATAAAAGTCTTTACTGTCACTTTTGATCAATTGAATGCATCCATGCTGGATAAAAGTATTTATTTCTTAAAATAAATACATCTTTTTGACCCCAAACTTTTGCAAATATAATATTTTTTTTTTTATACAGGATATAGTTTTCAGTCAGCACCGCATCTGTAAGGGTGGATCGCCTACAGTGGTTCAGGCTGCAGGGTTGCCGAATGACTAAAAAAAGTCATCAACAAGATGGTAGAAAACTGTACATTTCTCGTCTTTACCACCCACTGCTATTTATACCAACGACGGAAATAAGCGCAGTTACAATAGCAAAATATGTGGGAGAGCATTGCTAGAATGTGACTATATTGTATTGCAATAGGTAGAACTTCAAAGCCAATACCAAATCAAAACTAGTTAGCACGGTATTTGTAATAGAAAGGATTTAATGACAATTTCTGGTTATGGTTACACTTAAAATAGTTTCAAAATAGTTGTATGAGATGATGAAAACTTATACCATTAATTGTACCCAGTATGAATAGAATGTTACCTGAGAGATAGAAAAAGAGAGAGAGGGAGTCTTTAGAAAAGAGAAGAGAGAAAGAGCCAGAGCAAAGAGGCCCCAGTGAAAGGAAGAGCCAAAGAGCAGGCCCCAAGAAGAGAGAGAGCCAGAGCATCAAGAGAGGAGCCAGAGAGCAGGCCCCAAGAAGAGAGAGAGCCAGAGAATCAAGAGAGGAGCCAGAGAGCAGGCCCCAAGAAGAGAGAGAGAGCCAGAGAATCAGGAGAGGAGCCAGAGAGCAGGCCCCAAGAAGAGAGAGAGAGCCAGAGAATCAAGAGAGGAGCCAGAGAGCAGGCCCCAAGAAGAGAGAGAGAGCCAGAGCATCAAGAGAGGAGCCAGAGAGCAGGCCCCAAGAAGAGAGAGAGCCAGAGCATCAAGAGAGGAGCCAGAGAGCAGGCCCCAAGAAGAGAGAGAGAGCCAGAGAATCAGGAGAGGAGCCAGAGAGCAGGCCCCAAGAAGAGAGAGAGAGCCAGAGAATCAAGAGAGGAGCCAGAGAGCAGGCCCCAAGAAGAGAGAGAGCCAGAGCATCAAGAGAGGAGCCAGAGAGCAGGCCCCAAGAAGAGAGAGAGAGCCAGAGAATCAGGAGAGGAGCCAGAGAGCAGGCCCCAAGAAGAGAGAGAGAGCCAGAGAATCAGGAGAGGAGCCAGAGAGCAGGCCCCAAGAAGAGAGAGAGAGAGCCAGAGAATCAGGAGAGGAGCCAGAGAGCAGGCCCCAAGAAGAGAGAGAGAGCCAGAGAATCAAGAGAGGAGCCAGAGAGCAGGCCCCAAGAAGAGAGAGAGAGCCAGAGAATCAGGAGAGGAGCCAGAGAGCAGGCCCCAAGAAGAGAGAGAGCCAGAGAATCAGGAGAGGAGCCAGAGAGCAGGCCCCAAGAAGAGAGAGAGCCAGAGAATTAAGAGAGGAGCCAGAGAGCAGGCCCCAAGAAGAGAGAGAGCCAGAGCATCAAGAGAGGAGCCAGAGAGCAGGCCCCAAGAAGAGAGAGAGCCAGAGCATCAAGAGAGGAGCCAGAGAGCAGGCCCCAAGAAGAGAGAGAGCCAGAGCATCAAGAGAGGAGCCAGAGAGCAGGCCCCAAGAAGAGAGAGAGCCAGAGCATCAAGAGAGGAGCCAGAGAGCAGGCCCCAAGAAGAGAGAGAGAGCCAGAGAATCAAGAGAGGAGCCAGAGAGCAGGCCCCAAGAAGAGAGAGAGAGCCAGAGAATCAGGAGAGGAGCCAGAGAGCAGGCCCCAAGAAGAGAGAGAGAGCCAGAGAATCAAGAGAGGAGCCAGAGAGCAGGCCCCAAGAAGAGAGAGAGAGCCAGAGAATCAGGAGAGGAGCCAGAGAGCAGGCCCCAAGAAGAGAGAGAGAGCCAGAGAATCAGGAGAGGAGCCAGAGAGCAGGCCCCAAGAAGAGAGAGAGAGCCAGAGAATCAGGAGAGGAGCCAGAGAGCAGGCCCCAAGAAGAGAGAGAGCCAGAGAATCAGGAGAGGAGCCAGAGAGCCGGCCCCAAGAAGAGAGAGAGCCAGAGAATCAAGAGAGGAGCCAGAGAGCAGGCCCCAAGAAGAGAGAGAGCCAGAGAATCAGGAGAGGAGCCAGAGAGCAGGCCCCAAGAAGAGAGAGAGCCAGAGAATCAAGAGAGGAGCCAGAGAGCAGGCCCCAAGAAGAGAGAGAGCCAGAGAATCAGGAGAGGAGCCAGAGAGCAGGCCCCAAGAAGAGAGAGAGTCAGAGAATCAAGAGAGGAGCCAGAGAGCAGGCCCCAAGAAGAGAGAGAGCCAGAGAATCAAGAGAGGAGCCAGAGAGTAGGCCCCAAGAAGAGAGAGAGACAGAGAATCAAGAGAGGAGCCAGAGAGCAGGCCCTAAGAAGAGAGAGAGAGAGCCAGAGAATCAAGAGAGGAGCCAGAGAGCAGGCCCCAAGAAGAGAGAGAGCCAGAGAATCAAGAGAGGAGCCAGAGAGCAGGCCCCAAGAAGAGAGAGAGCCAGAGCATCAAGAGAGGAGCCAGAGAGCAGGCCCCAAGAAGAGAGAGAGCCAGAGAATCAAGAGAGGAGCCAGAGAGCAGGCCCTAAGAAGAGAGAGAGAGAGCCAGAGAATCAGGAGAGGAGCCAGAGAGCAGGCCCCAAGAAGAGAGAGAGCCAGAGAATCAAGAGAGGAGCCAGAGAGCAGGCCCCAAGAAGAGAGAGAGCCAGAGAATCAAGAGAGGAGCCAGAGAGCAGGCCCCAAGAAGAGAGAGAGCCAGAGAATCAAGAGAGGAGCCAGAGAGCAGGCCCCAAGAAGAGAGAGAGAGAGAGCCAGAGAATCAAGAGAGGAGCCAGAGAGCAGGCCCCAAGAAGAGAGAGAGAGAGCCAGAGAATCAAGAGAGGAGCCAGAGAGTAGGCCCCAAGAAGAGAGAGAGCCAGAGAATCAAGAGAGGAGCCAGAGAGCAGGCCCCAAGAAGAGAGAGAGCCAGAGAATCAAGAGAGGAGCCAGAGAGCAGGCCCCAAGAAGAGAGAGAGAGAGCCAGAGAATCAAGAGAGGAGCCAGAGAGCAGGCCCCAAGAAGAGAGAGAGCCAGAGCATCAAGAGAGGAGCCAGAGAGCAGGCCCCAAGAAGAGAGAGAGCCAGAGAATCAAGAGAGGAGCCAGAGAGCAGGCCCTAAGAAGAGAGAGAGAGAGCCAGAGAATCAGGAGAGGAGCCAGAGAGCAGGCCCCAAGAAGAGAGAGAGCCAGAGAATCAAGAGAGGAGCCAGAGAGCAGGCCCCAAGAAGAGAGAGAGCCAGAGAATCAAGAGAGGAGCCAGAGAGCAGGCCCCAAGAAGAGAGAGAGCCAGAGAATCAAGAGAGGAGCCAGAGAGCAGGCCCCAAGAAGAGAGAGAGAGAGCCAGAGAATCAAGAGAGGAGCCAGAGAGCAGGCCCCAAGAAGAGAGAGAGAGAGCCAGAGAATCAAGAGAGGAGCCAGAGAGTAGGCCCCAAGAAGAGAGAGAGCCAGAGAATCAAGAGAGGAGCCAGAGAGCAGGCCCCAAGAAGAGAGAGAGAGAGCCAGAGAATCAAGAGAGGAGCCAGAGAGCAGGCCCCAAGAAGAGAGAGAGCCAGAGAATCAGGAGAGGAGCCAGACAGCAGGCCCCAAGAAGAGAGAGAGCCAGAGAATCAAGAGAGGAGCCAGAGAGCATGCCCCAAGAAGAGAGAGAGCCAGAGAATCAAGAGAGGAGCCAGAGAGCATGCCCCAAGAAGAGAGAGAGCCAGAGAATCAAGAGAGGAGCCAGAGAGCAGGCCCCAAGAAGAGAGAGAGAGAGCCAGAGAATCAAGAGAGGAGCCAGAGAGCAGGCCCCAAGAAGAGAGAGAGCCAGAGAATCAAGAGAGGAGCCAGAGCAACAGTTACAATCTCCTTTTATCTCTTCCTTGACCATGTGACTGAAACCAAACGTGAGACATTTAAACTGACCAATCAGATAATTACATCTTCCCCCACTGTAAAGGTGTGACACACATTTGGCCTACAGGCCTTCAGCATCTCTTTGTCTTTAGGAATTCCAAATGGCCCTTCTGATAAGAAAGATGGGGGTTGAAAACAGTAATGCAAATTTTTTTATATATCAAATATCTTTGATTATTTTCAATCCTACACATCCAAACTGATCTGCAGCCTATAGGCAATTCTAGACAACCAATCCGCTGTCACAGAGTGTTTGACTTGTGTTGGTATTTTGCTGTTGTCAGATTTATTCATGGCAGCCTCCAGCGATTCCATCAGTCATGTGGTCCTATACTGAATCTTGCCCAAGGAAACCGTGATCTTAAGTTCTAGCTCTAGTCTTGCTAAACGGCCTGACAGGCATAATACTTTATAGGGAATGTGCATTGACTATTTTTGTTTGAATATCAGAGATTCAGGCATTGGTTAATAACCCTCATCCTTTCCTCGCATCCTGTAACAAATCCTTCCCTCGCGGGTCAAAATGGCCTCGAAGCCCTAAAATTATTCTTTTTTTATTATATATATTATATCATTTTATTTTTATAATATTTTTTCTATTTTTAATGCTTTTTTTTACCTTTAAATTACTATATTTGATCAATAAATAATATAATTTAAGCACATATTCTTCATATTCTTTCAACTTAAATTCAAAATAACTCTCCAATACATACATAACCATCTCAAATCAGCTCAAAATATCTCAAGTTGGGTCAATCTGGGTGTCTCTGCCGACCTCTTGTGGAAAAATAATAATATAACATGATATTTCATGACTCTTGCCACTAGATGGCCTTATAGCTCTATATGGAGCAAATGAGCTGTTCCGCTGGGTCCTAAAGTCAGTTCGCCACTTTATCTCTTTAGAATGCATTCAGATACACATGTAAAGCATAAAATACCGAAGCATTCTTCGCATTCCATTCATTCCTAAGGGGGTCAAATTGAGCCACGAGGGAAGGATTGGTTACTTTTTTTTATTGCAACCACATAAACTCCTCAAATCCAGTAAATTTGTTTGTGTATTTGTGGTTCAAGTGCAACAAAAGTCCTAATTTTTGGACCACTCCGATGAACACATTTAAAAATATACAAAATAAATATGAGTTTCGGGTCAAAATGACCCGAGGGAAGGATGAGATAGTGATCGTCTCATGTTGGCTACCTCTCTTTCACCCTGATGCATGAATTATTTAATCACAAAAAGGGGGGAAATTTTTTTTTTTTTTTTGTATTGTTCTACCCCAAAGCAAAATTTAATCATTCCTAAACTTATTTTTCCTCCCAATATGGTGCATTTAGAGAGCGTAGAGGACATTTGTGCTGTCATAATGGTCTTTTGTTTGTGACCCTGTGAAACATACAATGAACTCTGATTCATCATGTGTCTTTCTATTATTATGGTGATTATCAGTATAGTTTAAGGTAAAACGCCGACTTGTTCAAGTAGTTAAATTACAGGGTTTAGAGTAAGTTGTGAAATATTGCTCATTGTGTTTCTGCTACTGTTGTTAAAATAAGCACTTCATCTGGCGCTCTGACGCTTTAGTGTCTTTAGCGGGAGAGAGTAGCAACGCACACTGAGCGGAAAGGGCTTGAATGAAGTTCATTTGGCTCTAGATGAAATAATTTGAGGATATAGCAGCAAAAGATCATTGCTATCATCATTACTCCGTTGTTTTAATGCGCTGCTCCCCTCGGGTCATTTTGACCAGAAACTTTTTTTTATTTTTTAAATTGAGTGTTCATCATCGGAGTGGTCCAAGACCATAGCATAAATGCAATGTGAGCCTAACAAATGTTCAAAATTTAAACTAAGAATGTTAAAACTTTGCCAAAAATTATTGTATAATGTCTACATGTGTATCTGAATGCATTCTGAAGAGATAAACTGGAGAACTGACTTTAGGACCAAGCGGAACAGCTCATTTGCTCCATATAGAGCTATAAGGCCATCTAATGGCAAGAGTCATGAAATATCATGTTATATAATTTTTTTTTCCACAAGAGGGTGGCAGAGACACGGAAGGATTTGTTACAGGTAGAAATGGTAAAATGGTGCTAGAGCTCTCATTTTGTAACATGGTCCGGTTAGAACCAAACCAGGGTTCAGAACCGGACCGCCATCAGCTATTTGAGTGTGCTTGGTCTACGCCAATGAGCTCCACTGTATTATAAACCATTGAAAATGGGTGTAGGTGGAGCAATGTATCACCCCGCCCCATAGCCCGGACTGCACTGAGTACTGGGCTGTGTCTGAAATCGCCCCCATACCCTTAAATAGGGCACTCTTTGAGGGGACAGCCATTTGTAGTGGTGTCCGAAACCATAGTTATCGAGTGCACTCATTCAATCCCACAATGCACCGCAACAACGAGTGTACAACCGAATACTCATAATGCACTGTCAAGCCAAGTCACCTTCATTTCTATAGCACTTTTTACAATATTGATTGTTTCAAAGCAGCTTTACAGTGATAATAGAAAATTAACAGAAGAGAAATTGTTTTGGCTGTACATCAGCTCTAGAAAAAAAGTTACTGTCCAACTAAAGTAAGTTTTTGATTGATTTATTTCTGTTGTAAGAAATCATTAGTTATTTACTTTGGGGCCACTTACACGACACCATTTTTAGCCAAAATAGAAATGCGTTTCGGCCGCTCATCCACATGGCAACAGCGCCCAGCGGCTAGAGAACGCAAACCTTGAAACAGAATCTGTGAGAATCGCACGCAAAATGAATTTACGCATCTAAGCAGAAGATGGCGCTCGCAGCTCAATCATCCATTTTCCAAACCGCTTGTCCAATGTAGGTACAGCATAATATCATGCAGGTATGAATTTCTTTTTAAATTATACTAAATTGTTTAATTATGGTTTATACATGTTAGTTTCCATGACAAAGTTTCTACTAGAGCTGCCAGTTTGCTAAGTTTCAAATAATTATTAAAAAGCATGCATAAACTATGCAAAAACGGCACACCCAGTGTCCGAATTCACATTCGTTTTCATTCATTTCCTGAAGTGGACTATATTACTGGACTAATGTAGGGAATAGTGAATGAGGGTGTAGGGGGGGCGTTTTCTTCACTTGTTTTTGGATTCAGAGATTCTGTACTCTTTCAGAAGATGTGTAATAGTGCCCCCTACCGTATAACAGTGAAAACATGGATTGGCGGAAAGTTGGCGGGGGAAAGAGTAAATTAATTATAGGGTTATACCATAACACCAGACATTGTCAAATACCGTGATAGGTTGCCACCTGTGCAATAAGTCCATTCATGAAATTTCCTCACTACTAAATATTCCACGCTCAACTGTTAGTGATATTATAACAAAGTGGAAGCAAATGGGAACAACAGCAACTCAGCCATGAAGTGGTAGGCCACGTAAAATCACAGAGCGGGGTCAGTGCATGCTGAGGGTCACAGTGCGCAGAAGTCGCCAACTTTCTGCAGAGTCAATAGCTACAGACCTCCAAACTTCATGTGGCCTTCAGATTAGCTCAAGAACAGTGTGTAGAGAGCTTCATGGAATGGGTTTTCATGGCCGAGCAGCTCATCCAAGCCTTACATCACCAAGTGCAATGCAAAGCGTGGGATGCAGTGGGGTAAAGCACGCCGCCACTGGACTCTAGAGCAGAGACGTGTTCTCTGGAGTGACCAATCACGCTTCTCTGTCTGGCAATCCCATGGACAAGTCTGGGTTTGGCGGTTACCAGGAGAACGGTACTTGCCTGACTGCATTGTGCCAAGTGTAAAGTTTGGTGGCGGGGGGATTATGGTGTGGGGTTGTTTTTCAGGGGTTGGGCTTGGCCCCTTAGTTCCAGTGAAAGGAACTCTTAATGCTTCAGCATACCAAGACATTTTGGACAATTTCATGCTCCTAACTTTGTGGGAACAGTTTGGGGATGGCCCCTTCCTGTTCCAACATGACTGCGCACCAGTGCACAAAGCAAGGTCCATAAAGACATGGATGAGCGTGTTTGGTGTGGAGGAACTTGACTGGCCTGCACAGAGTCCTGACCTCAACCCGATTGAACGCCTTTGGGATGAATTAGAGCGGAGACTGCGAGCCAGGCCTTCTCGTCCAACATCAGTGCCTGACCTCACAAATGCGCTTCTAGAAGAATGGTCAAAAATTCCCATAAACACACTCCTAAACCTTGTGGAAAGCCTTCCCAGAAGAGTTGAAGCTGTTATAGCTGCAAAGGGTGGGCCAACTCCATATTAAACCCTATGGATTAGGAATGGGATGTCATTAAAGTTCATGTGTATGTAAAGGCAGGTGTCCCAAAACTTTTGGCAATATAGTGTATGTGCATGGTGCTGAAAACAGTCAGAAGATGTAATTTCATTTATAGAATATAAATTAATTTAACTTCATTAATAATACCTAAATAAAAGTGATTTATATGTTATTCTGTTCCAATCAGGATCATCTTGAATTGAAGATATGCTAGAGGTACGCTTTCATCTGTCACTTGGTGTATAAAAAGGCAGTCATACAGAAATATAGGATACGGTCACCATAGCCGTGGTGGCTTTAATGTAACATCACATCCATAGTGGCTTTTAAAGGTGAGCCCTGTGTAGTGGACACCAGCATCTCAGGGTTCACTAGTGAGATGTCCTCTGTCAGAGAGCAGAGAGAAGGATTGTGTTTACAGAATCAATAACATTATAGAGGGAGTGGGTGAGAAACAGAGATAAAGAGACAAATGGTCTCAGGGGAGAGATGATGAAGTTACACAAGGTCAAAAAACAGGTCATTTAAGAAGCTCCCTAGGCGATGTGCTGTCTGTCTTTAGACTGTTTCTGTCTGTGATCAAGTTTTATACATTTCTCAATGCTTCTGTCTTCTTTTCAATGCAGTAATCAAAACTGTTTACAGACCAGACTGGTATGTGTTGCCAAGGAACTGATTCTGTTGCTCATTGTTAATTTGAAAGGGATTGAAAATAAGTAGCATAATATAGAATTGGTTAAAATAAATACACAAAAAATGGTACAAAAGTTCTCATTGAGGCAGAACCTTTTCAAAATGTACTAATATGTACACTTTAGGTGTTAATGTGTACAGTACCTTTAAGATATTAATTTGCACCCTTTGGGGCTAAAAAAGTACAAAGTTGTACCTTTTGAAAGAATACAACCCAGTGACAGTTTTTGTACTTTTTATTTGTATATACAGTAAGGAATAAGGATAAGATTTTTTTTTTCTGCCCTGACAATATTTTCTCTGGCTCCAAATTTTGTATAAATATATTTTTTAATAATAATAATATAATACTGGCCCCAAATATATTTACTGGCCCCACCACAAAACTTTTTTATTTTATTTTATTTTCCTGAGAATATATTTTACTGGCCCCACCACAAAAAATATACATTTTAGATTTTGTATAAATATATTTTATATTTGTTATTTTAATAATTTAATTTAATTTAATTTAATTAATTTCTGAGAATATTTTACTGGCCCCACCACAAAAATTATACATTTTTGATTTTGTATAAATATATTTTATATTTGTTATTTTAATAATTTAATTTAATTTAATTTAATTTAATTTAATTTAATTTAATTTAATTTAATTTAATTTAATTTAATTTAATTTAATTTAATTTAATTAATTTCTGAGAATATTTTACTGGCCCCACCACAAAAATTATACATTTTAGATTTTGTATAAATATATTTTATATTTGTTATTTTAATAATTTCATTTCATTTCATTTCTGACAACATTTTACTGGCCCCACCACAAAACTTTTATTTTATTTTATTTCTTGAGAATATTTTACTGGCCCCACCACAAAACTTATACATTTTTGATTTTGTATAAATATATTTTATATTTGTTATTTTAATAATTTAATTTAATTTAATTTAATTTAATTTAATTTAATTTAATTTAATTTAATTTAATTTAATTTAATTTAATTTAATTTAATTAATTTCTGAGAATATTTTACTGGCCCCACCACAAAAATTATACATTTTAGATTTTGTATAAATATATTTTATATTTGTTATTTTAATAATTTCATTTCATTTCATTTCTGACAACATTTTACTGGCCCCACCACAAAAAATATACATTTTAGATTTTGTATAAATATATTTTATATTTGTTATTTTAATAATTTAATTTAATTTAATTTAATTTAATTTAATTTAATTTAATTTAATTAATTTCTGAGAATATTTTACTGGCCCCACCACAAAAATTATACATTTTAGATTTTGTATAAATATATTTTATATTTGTTATTTTAATAATTTCATTTCATTTCATTTCTGACAACATTTTACTGGCCCCACCACAAAAAATATACATTTTAGATTTTGTATAAATATATTTTATATTTGTTATTTTAATAATTTTATTTCATTTCATTTCTGACAACATTTTACTGGCCCCACCACAAAACTTTTATTTTATTTTATTTCTTGAGAATATTTTACTGGCCCCACCACAAAACTTATACATTTTTGATTTTGTATAAATATATTTTGTATTTGTTATTTTAATAATTTAATTTAATTTGATTTCTGACAACATTTTACTGGCCCCACCACAAAAAATATACATTTTAGATTTTGTATAAATATATTTTATATTTGTTATTTTAATAATTTCATTTCATTTCATTTCTGACAACATTTTACTGGCCCCACCACAAAACTTTTATTTTATTTTATTTCTTGAGAATATTTTACTGGCCCCACCACAAAACTTATACATTTTTGATTTTGTATAAATATATTTTATATTTGTTATTTTAATAATTTAATTTAATTTAATTTAATTTAATTTAATTTAATTCATTTCTGAGAATATTTTACTGGCCCCACCACAAAAATTATACATTTTAGATTTTGTATAAATATATTTTATATTTGTTATTTTAATAATTTCATTTCATTTCATTTCTGACAACATTTTACTGGCCCCACCACAAAACTTTTATTTTATTTTATTTCTTGAGAATATTTTACTGGCCCCACCACAAAACTTATACATTTTTGATTTTGTATAAATATATTTTGTATTTGTTATTTTAATAATTTAATTTAATTTGATTTCTGACAACATTTTACTGGCCCCACCACAAAAAATATACATTTTTGATTTTGTATAAATATATTTTATATTTGTTATTTTAATAATTTAATTTAATTAATTTCTGAGAATATTTTACTGGCCCCACCACAAAACTTATACATTTAAAAGTTTGTATAAATATATTTAATACTTTAATACATTTAACTTAATTTTTTAATAAATATTCTTATTTATTCTTGTGTGTCATATGAGGACATCAAGGCGTTTTAAAATCCCTGTAAGGCTCGCTCTGTTTCAGTGCTTAATGAGGTGCCAGGAGTTTAAACATCTGAAGCTCTGTGAGTCTGAGTGAAATGCTAATCCGTTGTGAGCTGAACTGAAGAAGAATATTTGCCTGTCTGATCGCAAAGAAAATGGACTCCATTTCACATCATTTTTTCATGGAGTGTAATGTTCATGCATGTCCTAAGGCACAGTGTTTGTGTGTGCATAAATGGGTTAGGTGTTCATAGAGTGCTGTTGAGTGAGCGTCAATCTGTCCTCCCACGCTGTGCTTGGCCTTCGGGCTTTTTCACCTCATTTTGCATCACAACAGGGTCCAAACGTGCTCTTTCTCACATATAGTACACACACAAGGCAAACAAGACCAAGGCATTGTGCCTATATGTTTGTTTGTATTGATGTAAAGTGTTTGCGGTTAAATCTTATGTGGCAGCAAATACAATCCATTCCTCTAGTGGGCAGCATAGAGCACATTTATGTACATATTCACAGCATTCTCTTACCATACATGCTTTATTAAATCATAAACACTGTGACAATATGTTATCAGGACACTTGCTCTGCACATTATAAGATCAATATATTATCCACAATCAACAGCTGTTGATGCAGTCAGTAGTTGGATACACATTATAACCAGTGATCCCTGTTGATTTGAGAACGCAGAAAAGTGGCTCAGCCTTTGGAGTATTTAATTATTCAACCGTCAAAATATACTCAGTAATCTCCTTAGTTTAATCAAGCAGTGAGGTTTGGGTGTCTGGAAATAAATAGGCTTTCAGACGCCAGGGATAGTGACTGACGGCATCCAGGGTTATATAATGGTGTCAGTCTAAGGGTTATTTGTGCCTTATATTGACATGCATATAGACAAGATGTCATCATATTGAATTGGTGAAGTAGCAGTGTTAACTGCAGTCATTTACTATAACCTTTCATCTAATGCATCAAACCTGATATATTAAAGATATTTGATTTGTATGGTTCCTACATTCACTTTAAATGCACAAGAAAGAGGGCAGGTTATCCCTGTCGTTTCAGGCTTATGTGTCTGTGAGTGTGAAGGTCTTGGCTTGACTGTTACAACCTTGAGAAAGAAATTGACTGGGTTTCCTCATCCATTCTCAAAAATGAGATCAAGGTGACCACAACCAAGGATGCTAGCAGGTAGTGACAGAGCGGAAGAAATAAATTGGTATTTGTGTGTCTGCCCTAAAAAGTGTTTGGAGGACTTAAAAATGTATCAATGTTGTTGCATTAGATTATTTATTTATTTTTAACACACAGGAAAACCACGTTAACTGTGTGAGTAGCATATTCCTATTGTTACAGCCAGAAAGTGTGTAAATACACTATAAATCCAGTTCAAAAGATTTTTCTAATGTTTTTGAAAGAAGTATCTTTATGCTCACTAAGACTGCATTTATTTGATCAAAAATACAGTAAAAATAGTAATATTGTGAAATATTTTTACAATTTTAAATAACTGTTTTCTATGTGAATATATAGTAAAATGTAATTTATTCCTGTGATCGAAGCTGAATTTATCATCATTACTCCAGTCTTCAGTGTCACATGATCCTTCAGAAATCATTCTAATATGATGATTTGCTGCTCAAAAACATTTCTGATCATTATCAATGTTGATAATTATGGAAGCTTGTTTCCGCCACAGAATAAAAAAATAAATAAGGTAATTGCGACTTTTTTTTTCTCACAATTGCGAGTTTAAATCTCGCAATTCAGAATTGCGTGATATAAAGTCGCAATTGCAAGACACAAAGTTAGAATTGTGAGATATAAGCTTGCAATATATCTTGCAATTCTGACTTTATAACATGCAAATGCAAGTTTATGTCATGCAATTCTGAAATTGTGAGATAAAAGGTCACAGTTATCTTTTAAATTGTTTTATTCTGTGACGGAAACAAGCTTCCATAGATAATAGTTGTAATATTTTTGTTGAAACACTGATTTTCAGGATTCTTTGAAGAATAAAAAATTTAAAAGAACAGCATTTTGTAACATGTAAAAACAAATTAATGCGTCTATGCTGAATTAAAGTATTAATTTCTTTTTTAAAAAAAAAATTTGAACAGTTAGTGGTGTATCATTTAAAACTAAGGCAAAATCCAAACATTTTTTGTGATTTCTCTCTAGCTTTAAAATAAATTCCACTTTGTCTGGTATTTTATCTAATGCAACATCATTAGTGTGCTTTCAAAATACTTATTTGAGCCACTGTATATTTGCCAAACTATAAACATTACAGGCCCAAAAAAGCCCCATGGCAAATAAATGGCTTTTTCCTGTGGGAAAATTTCGGTAAACTTGTCTGCTTTAAATTGCTTTCCCATGATTCAGTTTTGTGAGCATGCATATGACTCTCCAGTGAAAAAGTGTCTATTGTGTTGCATTACCAGGAAGTTCAGAACTAGTTGGTCCTGTGGGGTCAGGGAGAGGATAAAGGGATCTCGTCAAGCTGTGTGTCCTTGTCTCTGATGCAGTAACTCAAGGACGCCTCTATTACCTCGCATGATAATTATCATCATTGTCGTACAGCCACTGATGCAAATCAAACGCTATTATAGAACGTCTTTCAGTGGCTAGTAGAGAATCACCACCTCCACACCACTCGAGGAGTGAACCTGAACGACGCTCCGATGCTGAATGAGTATTTCTGATGTCAAATGCCTATCAGGAGGGCACGGCAGGTTTCTTTAACTGCATTGTGAATACAGTGGGGCATGAGTGGTTAATGTGTCTCATCTGTAATTCAGAGCAGAAACACTGGAGCCGCCCAGTGATACCAGTCAACGCTCATATGCTAGTGCCAAAATGTTTCAAAAAGATGTTGTATGGCCTGAAGAATTATCCGTGAAAAAAAACTGGGACACCGTTGAGGTCGTTGGCCTGTGCAGTAATTGTTCTGTGATTCGTGGGGGCGGCAAAAATTGGATCTGAGAAATTAGATGCGCCGCAATGGCGTTCGTTCACATGTTAATCGCAATAAGTTTTTATCAGTCAACACGATTGGTCCTCAACATGAGGGCTGAGAAACCGAGAGACGATTTGAAGCTTAGCTGACTATTACAGAGCAATAAAACGGCTGCTACTGAGAAAAAAACAGCCTTTTGTGGAAACATATTAATGGAAACATATTCCATTTTCTGTGGTTTCCATAGACACGGCCGGGTACCTCGTTTCAAGGCATAATCTCATAGAGCTTCCTGGTTTAATGAGCAACTTTGGGCAAATGGTAAGAGTCATAAAATTTTCACTCCTCCATCGATCAATATTGATTCGAGACCCAGAGTTAAAGTGCAAAGATTTAATACTGAGCATGTGAAACCAACACTGCGTTCAGTGTGTGTGATCTCGTATTGATCAGTAAATTCACTGTTTCTGGTGATAAGAGGATTGTTGAGATTGTGGTTGAGAGACTGTTGGTACTTTGACTAGTAAGGAATCCAGAGGTGAGGAAGGGTTTTCTTTCATTTTTTCATACTGTCAGAATGCTAACAAACTGTAACATTCAGCTTCACGGGGACACATTTTCCCCAAAGACCTCTAGGTAATGCTAAGAATACTGTACATGCACTGGGGAGTCAGATATTAGAGCGATTCCAGATCAGGAGCTTCAATTAGCACGCCAGCACTCAAGCAGAGGTCAATTGATTTGTAATGGATTTAAATGAGGTCAGAATACAGTCATCCGTCTCAGAGTAGCTAATAACAGACTTTCTCCTTTCATTTGTCTCATATGTATATGTTGATGGTTTGCGTGATTGTGTACAAGTGTGTGGGTCTTCAGGTTTGCGGTGTGCTGAATATACCAAAGCCATAAATTTACTGTTTTATTAATATAGGACTACTGTTTACTGCATTGTAGGATTTCATTTTGCATTGTTTATTAAAGGATTAGTTCACTCTAGAATTCAAATTTCCTGATAATTTACTCACCCCCATGTCATCCAAGATTAGGGGTGTAACGATACACCGGTGCCACGGTTTTGTTCATATCACGGTTTTGGAGGCACAGTTCGGTTCTGTTTGCTGTGGGGCAGGGTTCATGGCAGGGCACCAGCAATAATAACACTAGATTCACTTTTACCTTAATAATAACAACAACAATAATTTAACTTATTAACTTTATACATTGGCTTCACGTTTTCTTTAGAGCAGTTAGCATACCTGAGTAAACTAAAATTAAATAAATGCCTCCACTGTAGACTAGTTAGAAATAATCTACTCATTTTACCATTTACCATAATGTTTAAAAAAACAAGCAAATTTATTTCATAAAAACTGATGACACAAACACACACACAAGTAATGTCCCACTTTAGCCTACTTAACAAACACATAAATTGTATGAATATGACTAATACTGATGAATAAATAGGCCTATAAGTTAAAGCTATTAAATAGCAGTTTTTGTTAATACAATAAAGTAGCCACCACACTAATTTAAAAATAAACAAAATAACATAAAGTGAAAATAAAGTGGCATTTTGGGGTTATGGAAACAACAGTTACCATGGTGAATACACAATACATCATGAACTGTTAATGAATCATATAAACTGCTCCTGATGAACAGAATGAACATCACACCTGCATGCCTTCCCAGCTCACACACATCGAACCAGTTACGTGATTTATTGGTACTTTACTTTTATTTCATGACTTACGAATTGACAACGTAATGTAGCTCAGTTTCTTTTGTGCTTTATGAAGTGATATACAGCGCGCCGCCGCATTTGCGCGTGTACGTGTGCGCTACGAGCACAGTATAACGGCTGACAGGACAGCCAGGAAAGCGGTTTTCTGAGGTGAGAGGTTTTTAACAAGCTACATAAATGACGATGTTGCTGGGACTCCAAGGAAGTATTTAGCCAACCTGGCTAAATGGGGAAACTGGCTCTCTTTGTCCTTCCACCATGCAACTCGAGCGATCACCCAAGTCACGTGACATGCACTTGGAAGACAAAAGTTAGTGTATATTTAGTAAATAATATTATTATAATAATATTTAGTAAAAATACAGGTCTTATTAGTTGTTAAAAGTTACTATTTAATTAAATGTCAAGGAAGAAAAAAATAATTTTGTGGCATAAGGTGAAGTGAGAGCTTGGCCGGGGCAGCAGGGGGCGGGGCGCGTTCGGTTCGACATGAGAGTATCGCGGTTCGTACCGTGGGTGGTGTATCACGGTTTTTCGGTTTGGTTTGAATATCGTTACACCCCCATCCAAGATGTTCATGTCTTTCTTTCTTTAGTCGAAAAGAAATTAAGGTTTTTGAGGAAAACATTCCAGGATTTTTTTCCATATAATGGACTTCAACGGGTTGAAGGTCCAAATTGCAGTTTCAATGCAGCTTCAAAGGGCTCTGCACGATCCCAGCTGAGGAATAGGGGTCTTACCTAGCGAAACGATTGGTAATTTTCTAAAAAAAATTATAAAAGTGTATATACTTTTAAACCACAAATGCTCGTCTTGCACTAGCTCTGTGATGCGCGTCCAGCCGTCCACGACTTCACGCATTACATAGTAACGTTGGAAAGGTCACACGTGACGTAGACGGAAGTACCGACCCAGTGTTTACAAAGCGAACGTGCAAAGACTTGACATAGTCTTTGCACGTTCGGCCTTTACAAAAAAAGGTAAAACAACGATGTTGACTTTTGAAGTTGGAGGAGAAAATGAGATGGAGTTTTTCGCCTTCCGTCTACGTCACGCGTGACCTTTCCAACGTGAGTACGTAATGCTTGAAGTCGTGTACATGCATCACAGAGCTAGTGCAAGATGAGCATTTGTGGTTAAAAAGTATAAAAATTTTTTTTTTTTTTTTTTTAGAAAATGACCGATTGTTTCGCTAGATAAGACCCCTATTCCTCTGCTGGGATCGTGTAGAGCCCTTTGAAACTGCAATTTGGACCTTCAATCCGTTGGACCCCGTTGAAGTCCACTACTACAGTACTACTACTAAAATTACTATTGTTTTGCATTAATAAGTGCAGTTACTAATAACATTACATGTTTGTTAATTGAAAATTTGACAGTAAAGCACTGAGCTTAAATTGAGATGCAGATAAAATTAACTATTATTTACAACAGTACTTTGCAAAAACCTGATTTCTATAGGGAAAATTTAAATATTCTACTCTTATTTAATGTACCAGTATCATACTTCTTATAAAATAAGCGCTCATTTCTTGCTTTCTGTGTAATTCAGTCACAATTTGAAGAAAAATTTTAGTTTTTCATGAGACTTTTGTGACTTCCTACTTTTTTTTTTACATATATAAGGGAGTGGAAATGGCTAATAAGTCAATAAATGCTCCTCTGCTGCCATCTACTGGTTATAGTGGTAATTTCATGTCTTTTTTTTAAATAAAAGTGTTTGCCACAAAGTGTTAGTTTTTCCTACATCTACAAACAGTTAGCATTGCTACATTAAATCCATGGTGAATGTTGGTGATTTGTGGATTGAAAAGCCTTCTATAACTTGTTTGTTCATGGCACAATGTTTCTCCTGGTTTCCACGTCAGCGCTGTTTGATCTGATATGCTTTATAACAGAATTCTGCGCTGAATTTAAATGCTTCGCAATAGATCTTGCTGGATGTTACTAATGCAGTGGCGAATTAAAATGTAGGGTTAGAAACGGTGTTGTGTGCTTGAGATTGGCCCACGAGTAAACCTGTTCTGAACTGTCTATTATTGCTCCGAGCTAATAAACGGTCCGCGCTGCACAGCTCAAACGAGTTTCGTTCCACTTTCTATGCAACAGAAATGGCTGCACTTATCAGTTGGGCAAGGTGGTGGTGGCACAAGTGCGATGTCTAACACAGTTTTGTCGCACCGGCAGGAAAAAAGAAATCCCTGAGCCTAGGGGCCTGTGTAGACCGCTGTACGAATAATCGTAATTACAAAAAAGATTGTAATTTCAATTCAAACACCCATGCGATCTTATTCTGAAATTACAACAATCCGCTTGTGTCTATTAGACCTTTGACAAAATCACACAAGAACATTTAAATCTGTGTTTGTGCTGTCGCTGAGTCAGAGAAAGCGATTATCGTTCATGTATAGGTGTGAAAAAGCTTCACAAACAACATCACAGTATCGTTATTTCTGTGTTGCAAATATTCATATTATCACAGAAGTACTGGTATAAAAGTTTATAGTTCGGATATAAACACTGATGTCCACAAAATCAAGTAAATCACCTTTTGAAAGAAACTTGGCGCTTCAAATAACGATTGTATCAATTCATTCAAGAGATTCGTTCAGAAACGCTGATTCGTCCAGTAATGAGACGAGTGAGTCATTGAATCATTCATTCAAACTGATTTTTTAAAAATATTTCTTTCAAATTAAAGTAAATCACCTTTTGAAAGAAACTTGGTGCTTCAAATAACGATTGTATCAATTCATTCAAGAGATTTTTAACATTACTACACAGCGCTGGGACATCTTAAAGGTGGGGTAAGTGTTATTTCAAAAATGCTTTAGTAAAAGTGTCTCGGGCCGAGTACCAAAACAAACTTGTAGCCAATCAGCAGTAAGGGGCGTGTCTACTAATGATGGGGAGACGAGATCGCTCAGTGCACGTCATTATTCAAAAGACACGATACACAGGACGGACATTAGCCGAGCGATGACAGAAAGAGAGAGATGAAAGAGAGAGATGGCAGATAAAAAAAACAAATGTGGAAAATGTCTATGGAACAAAAGAAGGCTTACGATCAGGCAAGAAGTATCAGCTTTCCAGCGCTAGAGAGAACTCAAGGAGTGAAGGCAGAGGTTGCTTTATTTCTTCTCGATAGGCGAGTAACATTGGTTTTGTTTTGTTTCACAGAACTAATATATGCTGTTCGCTTGTTTGTTCATTTGCGATCGTATTGTCGTTCACTTCAGCGATGATAAAGACCCATTCATTTCCACACCCGATAAGCCTGGAGCGTCTAAACCTCCTCCACTGTCTGTTTCAAGCGTCAGCTCCCAAAATGTGTCCGAAAAGTAAGAGAATATACTCCTAATATATGTTTGCTTCCTTTTGGTCCTCTTTTCGTGATCGATATAACTCTAATCTTGTCATAATTGTAATATAATTCGTGCTCATGCTATCGAGTTGTACATGAGAACTGTGTTTGTGTTTTTGGGATGGAAGGGATGACTTTTTCATTACCATAGTAACACGCATTGCTTTCACTTATTGATGATATCATACCCTCAGCCGGCTGGCACAGCAGAGTCTGCCATAGTCGTTGCCTGCGTTGCGTACGTATGTGTGGGGCGGAGCTATCAAAATCGGGGCGATACCCTTTTGGGGTTGGGGCGTGTTTGTTTTGGTGATTTGAAATATCAACATCGGTTTCCAGACGGCACTTACCCCACCTTTAAACATTTTCAAATAGACTACAGTGATTAACATTTTGTCAGAACCTCAAGTAAATGACATTTTGTTTATTTGTCTGTTCAGAATCGTGGGAGAATCGTAATCTCGGTTTGAAACAAAAAACATCATCATTCTCAATTTATCCAGAATCGTCCATCTCTACATTATACAGAGGACTACGAATTTGACATGCTACTCATTTCACACACTGCTTTTCACATTTTATGCATAGTAGGTATTTTGATGATATTTTTCAGTCAGGTTTCCTAAACACAGCTCCCATCTGCCATTGGTTGAACAGACAGATAGCCCGCCTAAAACTGGCGGTTAAGCTGGAGTCGGTATTTCTGGTCGGGATATTCAAACAGACCAATGTTTGATAGCGCCACGGTGTTTACGCTTGGGAATCAGCTGACCAACATCTTACTTGTACCTGCATATTTAGCTGTGATCCAAGATTTTAACCTAAAATTACACACTTCACCTTTACAGAGCTTGAATATGTTTTTAATCTCTCTGATATCCTTCAAACGATCGATCTTTTATCAGCTTTCAATATAGCGTTTGTTGGTTTTGCGTTTAGCACTGAAAGAGTGTTGAGTGCATGTGTGCACAGGTGCATGAAACATTGTGCTCGGTCCGTGCCACAGACATTACAGTGGAGCAAGAGCGCGATACACTGGAAAAGAAAGAGAGCGAGGGAGATAAAGGGAGGGAGAGAGCGCTTTAAACAGACGTGGACGGCTGCCTGCTGCTCATTCCCCTCAGAGCTGTAGCACAGATGAAGCATCACTGCTGAGCTCACCAAAAAAAACAGATCTAAAGAGAGGAAAAGAAAGAGAAAAAGCAGGACATAAGCTCATTAGCGACAAATTATTATCAGCTGGAGGAAGTGGGTGAATACGTGTGTGTGTGTGTGTTTGAGAGAGTGTAAGAACAGAGGAAGACCTCAGAAGAGAGAACAGAAGTGTCAGCAGAGCTGTGGATTTATGCTGTCCGGTCTTGACATCCCTCCTTTCCTCCTCCTCTCCTCCCCCCCTTCAGCAGGCGGGCTTTTTGTGGCTGACCATGCGAGGATCCTCTCAGTGCTGCGGGAATCTCCTCTCCTCCTCCGGATAGTTCCGCAGCTCTGCTTCTGTGGCTCGTTGACCCCGGTGTGGCTTTGACAGTTGTCTTATTCACAAGGGAACATCTTGGAGAGGGAGCAACGCAACTTTTGAACTGTGTAGACGTCTCCTTTTTCCTTGTGCTCAATAATTGATGCCGTTTCTTCGCTGCTGCTGCTTGGACGGTATCCACAGGACGGGATCAGGAAGGAAAGTGACTCCTGCATGATCCCTCATCGTGTCCTCTCTGTGTTGTAGACTGCATCTTCTTCGTCCTCCTCATCCAGCATGCAGGTCTCAATAGCTTGCACAGACCACAATCTGAAGGGTCGGAATGGGGACCACGGAAAATCGAACGCCACCAGCCCGAACGTGGTCAACGCGGCACGGGCGAAGTTCCGCACAGTCGCCATCATCGCACGGAGCTTCGGCTCTTTTACCCCTCGCCACCACATCTCCCTCAAAGAGTCCACCGGCAAGCTCACCGGCATGAAGTACCGGTACGTCTCTCTCTCTCTCTCTCTCTCTCTCTCTCTCTCTCTCTCTCTCTCTCTCCCTACTTTCCTTAATTTCCTTTCCTTCCATCCATGGATCCCTTCTATTTCTCTTGCTGGAATGGTTTGAAGAAGAGTCTCAAACTCAGCTTTAGGAAGATCAGTGATGTTTGGGGTGAATTGTGGTGGTCCAGGTGATGTTTTTGTCCCCGTCCATCACATACAGGATGTTAATTCTCTTCATTAATCAGTGTGAGTGTGTTTCCATCCAACAATTTTTATGCTCATTTTGGGATATTGCATCAAAAACTGTTAGATGGAAACGGCAAGATGTGCATAAATTCTAAAAATGTGCTTGTTTGAGTTCGATAAGAAAACATGCGCATAAGCTACAATGGAAACACATTTACCGAATAAATTCTTCAATGTGCATCAAAAAAATCACGTGACTTTGTGCGATGGGACGGCATAACTGGACCAACCAGCGGACCGATCTCGTTTCTCAGCTTCTGAAATTGGTTGTTTCCGCAACGCCTGAGCAATATCTGTCATCAAAGTGGTTCGGTATAATTACCTTCCAGAAATCAAATCGAAAGCAAGATAACACGTTTATTGCGTTTCGTATTATATATGAAAATTATTATATACAGTGGCTTCTCCTACGTTTCCTAGTGATATTTAGTGCCAGTTTATCTGGAGGATTTTGTTCTCTTCGACTCACTGGATGGAAACGGTGCTTTATTCGCAAATGTTTTATGCGATATTCAAATTTTGTGCATAAGTTAAATTCGCAACTTTGGGTGGAAACATAGCTAGTGTGATATGTGTGTTTGACCCACTCTTGATCTGTCTTTGTTAGCTGAGCTCGCTCAGTTCCTCAGGACAAACAAACCATAATCGTTTACTATTCCATATTTACACTCTAGTGAAGCACAGTTCTCAGACTGACGCTTCATTACGTGCAGCGAATACCCAGAGCATTGATTCTTCGGAGTGTTTCCTCTCTCCCTGTTCTGGTAGATCGTGTTTGCTGGTGTTTTTTCTTTGATGGAAAATCTTGATAATTTTTGGTAGGTGTTGTTGCTTGATTTGATGCAATATTTTCACTGATTTCAGGGTATTTTCTCCCTGCTCTGCTGCATGTTCTGGATCCTGGTGGGATGTGCTGTGCGCAGGTGCCTGTGGTTTCTAATTGCAGCATAAATGTTTCTAAATGCAAATGTTACGTGGACCAGGTTAGTGTCTTTCACCTGGTGTCCTGAATCAGCACATCACACACACAACCTTAAACTAGGCTTTAGGTGTAGACTAAAGACACACTGTAGCTTTGATGTTTGGATGTTTTGTATTGAGTCAAGAGGTCATTTTGTGCTGTTTAGATATGTTGGGTTTAGTGTTACAGCAGCTTGCCACAGGGGCAGTGACATCTTTTACCTTATTTACCCCTAAAAGACTGATAGTAGTGCCTTAAGGGTACATATTACTACTCTCTAAGGCAGGTTTCCCAACCTTTTGTTGCCGCGGCACAGTTTTGATAAGTAAAAAATCCCACGGCACACCACTATAATGCTTTATATACAAACATGCTTTGCTTCAAATGGCATGTTAAAACTAGATATTATATTAAAAGTAGTGCTCACATTTAATGTGAAACTTGAACTTAAGGCAGGTAGGAACACAATAAGGTCATAGTATGATGTTTGCTGTTGGTGATGATAAAACTGTCGGGCGCAAACCTCGTATTTAATTAAACACTGTCATTGGTATTTGTTGGTATTGCGGCTTTATATAGCTATGGTCAGACACTTGCATGTGTCATTATAATATTAACATTTTATGAAAGTCAAGCTCAAATGGAGTTACAAGGTTTTTGACCAGCGAATGATGATATTTTGGAGCTGGCACTGGAACAGCCGCATGAAATGTCATGAAACATTTTTATCAACTTACAGGATATAAAGTTTATTATGGGCACTCAGTTTTCTTGTTGAAATCTCATGATCAGAATCTCATGATGCAAAAGATGAAGCGCTATGCACAGGATATTTAAAACAGTATATTTGCTTTAACTAGAAGGCAAAGACTAAGACTATTCTCCACTCTTCAAATACAAAAAACGTAGCCTTTTATGGACGTAGTGATCTTGAGTAAAGAAAACGCTGTACTTACTCAAACATCAGTGCTTTATTTACTCTTGCATTGCAAACAAGCAGAGATCTCCAAACTGTGTGCAGCACATTCTGAATGGAGGTGGGTGGAGTTAAGAGGATTTTTCCTGTTTTGGGCCGAAATCAGTCAACGAAACAGACGTTTAATTAGCACTTCTCCAATGGGACGTTTTGACTCTGTTCAGCGTCTGTTTCGCGCACAGCGTGGATAAGCTACAACAGTTAAACATGTCAGCTGTGTGGACACTAGCTCTGGATTGACAATATTAATTTCTCGATTTTAACCAGTAATGATCTTGAACAAAACTTCACTAAAGTCTCAACTTTAAAATTCTGTTGATTTGATTACGAAATTCAAACAATAAATGTCATTTTGGCACTCTTTAATACGGCGTGACAGACCGTTGTAGCGCAGTTCAAGCGGCAGCACGGATCAAACGGCTCGTGAACCGATCATCTCTCCCTCTTTACTAGTTACAGCACCAAATAAACATGGGGGAACATCAGAAGATACATTACAACTTACTAAAATTAATCATGTCTCATGTAATTGCTCAATCAGTGATTCAACCGTGGAAAGACGTCAATAAATCAGCATGTAGGCTATGCAGTGTCACTTAACGTTACATTCACCTCAAGAAAGCTAATGTCCATAAACTCGTTAGTTAACTAGAAAAAAATAACTCTAGAGAAGAGCATATTCCTAAATATATGCACTGTATTACATATTCATTATATTTTTACTTAACCTGTTATGATGTCTTCGTTATTTAATGCATGTTTGAATAAATATTTATTCATTTAGCAGACGCTTTTATCCAATATGTCATGAAAATTGATTATTTTCGGTTTGGGTTTTCAGCCAAGTGCATCCTGGATTTCGGTTTCTGTTTCGGCCCAGAATTTTTTTTTCAGTGCATCCCTAATATTAATATGCACATTTTAAGTGTAGATAAGGTACAAAAATGTCCTTTTATGAGTACTGCCCCTGTGACTTACCCCTAAACGTACAATTTTTTCAGGGCTCACCAAACTTGAACTTTCGTGTGCATATGAATGAAAGAGAATGGGAATGTCCAAGTAAAACAAGATATACAGTGAGAACAAAAAGAGTAAGGGCGTGATTGGACTGTGAGAAGTGGTTAGGCGGGACGGGGTTTGGACTTCAGGCAAGTTGATGAGAGAATTATGAAGAAAAGATTAAAAAAGCATGCACAATATGTATTTGGAAAGAAAATAGGATAAGTTTTGATTTTAAGCTATCATAGGATATCCTCTTGTATTACAGTATAGCTGACATGATAATGTTTCTGGTTCAAACAGTCACTGAACAGCTTATCAGACATATAATCATACAGTACCCGTACTCTGATTGTTGTTATTTTTTTAATTTGATGACGGTGTCTGAATTGGCCAGATGCAATGAGTTTAAGTGTGTGTGTGTGTGTGTGTGTCTGTACTTTCTTCTCTTTTTGATCCTTCGCTCCTCTGGGATTTCTGACCTCAGACCAGCCCTGTAATTTCTAAAGTTGGATATTTTTGTACTTTTTGTACTTAACCGATAAATCAACCAAGTAGGCTACTTTGGGGGCAGTGTCCGTTTGCACCATTTTTTTAATCTATATGTATCAGAAGGGTGTCTTGTGCTTGTTGCACATGGTTCTAAGTGTCGCAAACCAAGTTTTTAAGATGTGTGAGGTGGGTCAAAATAAAAAAGGGCGTCTTTCCATTGGGTTGCGCACCATGTAGCTGTTTGAAAGGAAGAACACGTCCTGTGTGTCGCCCTCTAATCCTCTCCAGACAGAGTTGAGTTGTTCCTCCCTTGAAATGAAAGTCACAGTGTTGACGCAAACGGCTGGCTGATGAATCGGACCACCAGGTTTGCTGTCACTTCAAAGTACTTGAGTACTCAACTAGCCGTAGTAGAGGTGCACAGCTGTGTTTTTTTAAAATGATAGTATTTGTAAATATTTTGAAATATTTTCATTTTAAGTTTTGTTATTAATATTTAATATTTTTTAATATTCAATTATTCATTATTATTATTATTATTATTATTATTATTATTATTATTATTATTTCTATTTAGCTTTAAATTTTAAGTTCAAATTTTAAGTATTTTTTTTATTTTATTGTATTTCAAATGTTATAATAGTTTTAGTTTGTTACCAATAACAACACTGCTGCAAAGATATTAAACTTCTGGCCGATATGATAAGGTGATAATTATTTTGTGCGTTGTTGCTGATAACTGATACAGTCATGCTCAAAAGTTTACACACCCCTTGCAGAATCTGTGAAAATGTGAATAATTTTAACAAAATAAGAGGGCTCACACACATTGCATGTTATTTTTTTTATTTAGTACTGTCCTGAATAAAATATTTTACATAAAAGATGTTTACACAGTCCACAAGACAAAATGAACCATTTATGAACCATTGATTCTTAATACTGTGTCGTTCCCTGATGATTCACGGCTGTGTGTGTGTTTTGTGATGATTGTTCTCGAGTCCCTTGTTTGTCCTGAGCAGTTAAACTGAACAATGTTCTTCAGAAAAATCCTCCAGGTCCTGCAAATTCTTCAGTTTTCCAGCATCTTTTGCATATTTGAACCCTTTCCAGCAGTGACTGTATGATTTTGAGATCCATCTTTTCACACCGAGGACGACTGAGGGACTCAAACACAACTATTAAAAAAGCTTCACACGTTCACTGATGCTTCAAGCTTGGCTTATACTCGCCGCGTCCGCGTCGAGGCGAATCTGGCCGAGTATGACGTCTCATCACACCGCCACCCAGTTTGCACGTACAAATAAGTTGCTTATATTTACAAAATGAGCCTACAATAGCAGAAATAAGCCCTTTTATTGAGAATAAAGATCCATGTTTAAATTCACTTGTAGCATTTAAAAGAACAGATCTTAGTTTTCAGTGTTTTATTTTTCAATTTATTTAGACAGAATAGTAGAATTTTAATACCGGATGTTTACAGTCTTGCTCAAAAGTTTACACACCCCAAAATTTTAACAAAATAAGAGAGATCATACAAAATACATGTTATTTTTTATTTTGTACTGTCCTGAATAAGATATTTTATATAAAAGATGTTTACATATAGTCCACAAGACAAAAATAGCTAAATTTATAGAAATTACCAAAGTTGATGTACCCTTGATTCTTAATCTGTGTGTTGTTCCCTGGATGATCCACGGCTGTTTTTTTGTTTTGTGAGGGTTGTTCTTGAGTCCCTGTTTTGTCCTGAGCAGTTAAACTGCCCAATGCTCTTCAGAAAAAGGTTGAAACATTCACTGACGCTCCAGAAGGAAACACAACACATTAAGAGCCGGGTGTGAAAACTTTTTGAATTTGAAGATCAAGGTAAATTGTACTTAATTTGTCTTCCGGGAAACATGTAAGTATCTTCTGTTGCTTCTGAAGAGCAGTACTAAATGGAAAAAAAACTGATATTTAAACAAAATAAGAATAATTTGCACATCTTCATCCTGTTCAAAAGTTTTCAGCCCCATGGCTTTTAATGCATCGTGTTTCCTTCTGAAGCCTTGTTTATACTTTCGCCTGGCTCTGCAGCGCGAGCCTCCGCTGACTGCGCACGCTCCTCCCCAAACGGACGAGGCGTTTATACTCGACGCACTCAGAGTAATTGTTCTATAAACCATCAGGAAACAGCGGTGAAAAGAAGAAATGTACACAGGTGACGATATTTATTTTAGTGCACTTCACCAAAAACCACACTACAAAAGAATCGTGTAAAACTCAGTAAACCTTGATATTATTACTTGTGTCATTAGAACAAAATGTATGTACACATGTATACAACTAAATTAACGATCTCTTAAATATTTCCTAATTTCGCTAAACATTTTCATTTAGTTTCGTGAACATTTTTTTTATTAAGCACTACAGCATTATAATGTACAGTATGAAAAATATATATTCATTTTGAGATTCGTTAATGATTATTCAGTTATTAGTGTCAGGATTTACTAAGGTTTGCGCTTGTCAATTTACTGGTATCTGCGCCATTATTTACCGCCCAAAAAAAGCATGTGTTATACCAGATGCTAATTTGCACTGCTCTTGGTAGATTGTGTTGGTCATTATGGAAATGATCCGGCTGCGTCTGTGTGCTTTAATTTGCTCGTCGTCAGTAGATCACACGCTGAACTTTCCACTCCCATTGGCACTTTTATGGAATTGTGCTAATTTGCCCCGTTTAGTAAATCTGGCCCTAAATATCCAACATAAGATCTCCAATATTAGCTGATATACCCATAGTGCATCCATAATATTTATTACCATTCCCATGGACAACAGTCCAACTTATCCACCTCTAAAAGCCTAAACTGTTTATCTGGTAACACCAGAATTGACTTTGTTTTTCAGATCAATGTTCGTCTTGATCTCTAGTGCAACAGAGCATTAGCGCATGGACACTTCTCTCTCTCTCTCTTACTCTCTCTCTCTCTTCTCGGTCTATGTTGATAGTAATCTCTGTGTTGTTGACAGCCCGTCAGGACAGCATTAAAAGTGCAGGAGAGTGTAGAGATGCAACATACAGCGTATGAGTGAGGAGCAGATAAAGGAGGATTGGGTTTCTAGAAGTTAGTCTTATAGCTCTGCATGTCTATCATGACTTCATTGTACAGGTCTGACAGGTAGCTGATCTGAGGGAAGCTTTCTATTACACACACTCATACATACTCACCCATGGTAAACATCAGAGGCCAATTGGCTTCATTGTGTCTTTATGTTTAGTGTTGCAGTAGAAACCTTGGAGACCCATTAGATGACTCTTCACAGTAACTCCTTTCAACCGTTCATCGCCAATATCCTATATGAACAGCTGCTCATGACCAAAAATGCTGGATTAACAACTGCAATCCCCACTGAACTGGTGCTAAACCATCTCCAAACCACGTTCAGCTGATTAGTTTGATGTCTGCATGGTGGCCAATTTAAAATTGTAAATAAAGAATGAGAGGAAGCAGCCAATCGTAACCAATAATCCTCTGGAAACCACTTACAAGTCACCAGACACAAAGCTTTAATAGGTTTTGAGGCAACAATAGCACCTGTGAAAAGGATTCTGTAATGTAGGATGAATAGAGAACAGGCAAACAGAGAGAGGGAGAGAGAGACAGACCTCATCCATTCTGTATCTGAATCGCCCCTGAGGAAACAAAGATGTAGGAGTCGTAAATAAAAAAAATAAAACACATTGTTCTTCTGTTGTGAATATTCCATTTGTCATGGCTGACCTTTATAAGGATTTGTTTGGAGGGAATTAAGAGCTTCTCCGGGAAGATCTCAACGCAGGAGATCAGACTGAAAGGTCACACTGTAAAATAATGGTAAAATACTGGCCGCAGAGACGCTGGCAATCTACTGTAATTCTACTGTATTAATACTGTGAAATTACAGCATTTTACCATTAAAAAAAATACCATATTTCCAGTATTTTTTATTTTACAGTAAAATACTGGCTGCAGAGACGCTGGCAATCTACTGTAATTCTACTGTATTAATACTGTGAAATTACAGCATTTTACCGTAAAAAAACAAAATACCATATTTCCAGTATTTTTTATTTTACAGTAAAATACTGGCAGCAGAGACGCCAGCAATCTACTGTAATTCTACTGTATTAATACTGTGAAATTACAGCATTTTACCGTTAAAAAAATACCATATTTCCAGTATTTTTTTATTTTACAGTAAAATACTGGCTGCAGAGATGCCAGTAATCTACTGTAATTCTACTGTATTAATACTGTGAAATTACAGCATTTTACCGTAAAAAAACAAAATACCATATTTCCAGTATTTTTTATTTTACAGTAAAATACTGGCAGCAGAGACGCCAGCAATCTACTGTAATTCTACTGTATTAATACTGTGAAATTACAGCATTTTACCGTTAAAAAAATACCATATTTCCAGTATTTTTTTATTTTACAGTAAAATACTGGCTGCAGAGATGCCAGTAATCTACTGTAATTCTACTGTATTAATACTGTGAAATTACAGCATTTTACCGTAAAAAAACAAAATACCATATTTCCAGTATTTTTTATTTTACAGTAAAATACTGGCAGCAGAGACGGCAGCAATCTACTGTAATTCTACTGTATTAATACTGAAATTACAGCATTTTACCGTAAAAAAACAAAATACCATATTTCCAGTATTTTTTATTTTACAGTAAAATACTGGCAGCAGAGACGCCAGCAATCTACTGTAATTCTACTGTATTAATACTGTGAAATTACAGCATTTTACCGTAAAAAAACAAAATACCATATTTCCAGTATTTTTTATTTTACAGTAAAATACTGGCAGCAGAGATGCCAGCAATCTACTGTAATTCTACTGTATTAATACTGTGAAACTATTTGATAGCCATTTACTGTAAAAATACATGCAGTACATTTCTGTGATTAATGAGTTCAATTAAAATGGGTTGGAAATTAAAATCACACTGGAAATTACTACAGTAAAAACACAGGCAACAGTAATAGGCTAATAAAAAGGTGAACATTTATTTATATGCAAGAACACCCAAAATGGACAAAAATATGGACAAAAGTAAGAAAAAGTGCAGAAAAAAATTCAAACTTGGTTATATAGCTTGTTTGTTTAATAATCAGTAATGTTTAAGAACAAATTTGACCAGTTATTTTGTTTATATTTTTCTCCTGCCAAAACCATCAAGCTGAGTTCCACCCAGAAATACACTGTCCTAAAGCCTTAATAAACACTGAAATTTGGGAATACATTATGTACTACAGTGAATCGACAGGATTTGACCCTTTACATTAGGGGTGGGAATCACAATATGATGCACGATACATGGCTCATGATACCGATAATATCATGATACAGCAATTCTGCATAATCAATATATTGCTAGACAATCCTATGATGATACATCACGATATCTGTCTAACTAAGAAAATACCAGTGAAAATGGTAAGTGCAGGTTTTCCAGACTTTGCATTTAAACGTGGCCGGGGTATCTATTATTTTACTCCACACTGCTGTTCGTTCCAGGCGCCACTTTTTCAGCTTCTGTTTTTCCCGCTCACCACAGTCACCGGTCCAGTTTTAAAGGGGACCTATTATTCCCCTTTTTACAAGATGTAATATTAGTCTCAGGTGTCCCCAGAATGTGTGTGTGAAGTTTCAGCTCAAAATACCCCACAGATAATTTATTATACCATGTTGTAAATGCCCATTTTTGAGTAGAAGGAAAAACATGCTGTTTTTGTGCATGTATCTTTAAATGCAAATGAGCTGCTGCTCCCCGCCCCCTTTCCAGATGAAGGCGGAGCCTGTACAGCTCGTGCATCGGATACTCTGCCAAAAACTAAACCATCTGTTTGGTTTTGATGATCATCTCTATCACGCTCATGCTTAAGTGACATAGCATTTCTTCATCATCATGAGAGTTTATTATCTGCATGTGTTTTAAAGCCATATCAGTCTAAACTTCTGATATATGGTTTTCTGAGCACACACACCCGAAGCACACACACAGAAAGCTGGATGTCAGACGGAGCGTCCCGTGAGTATTAAACTAAGTTCTCTTTCACGTCTTATTGCACTTAAACTGTCAAATACACACAAGGTTATGTCAAAAACACACAAAGTTCACATAAACACGTCGGTTATGTCTGTGAACGTAAACAGCAAATCGCATGTGTATATTAGATCTGTGTATTAAAGTGAAACCAGTGTATATGCTGGTAATATAAACAAAACAAAACTAAAGAAAACAGAATCACTCACTGCTCTTGACTGAATAACTTTAGTAGCTTTAATAAGAATACATTTCTTACTTGAATGCTCTGGTGAGGAGATAAACATGGTGGACTGTGTACAGCTCACTGGGGGTGGGGTTTATGCTAATAGGGCGTAATCTGTCAGCAGTCGTGGGCGGGGCCTAAGCATCACATTGCATAGAATCTGCAAACGGCTTGTTCTGAGACACTGCTTATGATTTATGGGGATTCAAAAAAAGGAGTGGGTGGATTTTTACCATTATAGGGTGGTTGTGTACACACACTGCCAACACACATTTATGTTCAAACACCATGTAAAAGTGAATTTTGCATAATATGTCTCCTTTAAAAGAATGTGCTCCTCACTGCAGTCAGTTTCAAATTTCCTTCTCCGCTTCGATTAGTTTTCTTCTATGTCATGACATGTCATGAGCGCTGTGAACACAGACAATTTTTACACTGCACTAGTGAAGAGATTCAGCCAAAAGTTTCATCATTAAACGCCTTTAAGAGCGTTAAATGAGAATGAAGTGTAAAGTGTTTAACACAGTAGCAACTACTGACTTACTATTAAACTTTTCCAATAATTTGTTTGTTTTATTCAGAGCTCTTCATCTTTAGGCAACCTGCTGACCTGACTTATTGATGGTTCAGTTTAGAAGTTGTTTGAATCTTGTTATAAATTGTCACATCTATGCATTTGGGGCTGGCAAGGATGCACTAAATTGATCAAAACTGACAGTAAAGACTGCAGCTCATCAATTCTCTCACTCTCTCCATCTTTGTGTATCAGTATTTTGGTGCAAACTGCTTGTCGCTGGGGTCTTATTTTCTGCATGAGAGCTCAGAGTCACCTGACCTCCCACTGCAGCACTAAGGCGAAGAAAATAAGAGGCGCCAAGACAAGCACCCATACTCGCATCAAGAGCAGCTGATGAATTGATAACTGAATGCACGCTCACGTAGTCACTCAGAAGTATGCACACATACTTTAAGGAGGCCAGATAATAGGATGATGCTTAATGATAGAGGCTAATCCTGTTGAAACTTGCCTATCGCTGCAAGAACCCAAGGAAATTTTGCACCATGAAAAAGCAGCTCTCAGACTGATTCAATACATAGACCTGAATGATGCCCGTGAGCTTTGAGAGAATCCTAACCATGTGTAAAGACAAAAATGAGCACAGCCATCTGAATTACTCTTATGTGTGCTTATGATTTGATTAATAAAAGTCCCAGAACTGTGACACTATCAGCTGTTTTGTCCTCAGAATTACACACTTCATTCATTTAAAGTACGACGAGCTGGCTGGAGATAAATGGAAGACCCATAAGCTGAGGGATCATTTGTTGACTGTCGTTTACAAAGTGTTAATGAGGAACATCTTGTTGCTTGTAGGCTCCAGTGGCCCTGCAACTAAAACCTTAAATTAGCCTGGATAGTTTCCATGACAACATTTAGACTTTGATTTGTCTCGCTTTGTAATTTAACTGGTTAGTTGCACATTATTGCATCCTTTAAAAGCTAGAAATGTGTCTTAAAGTGATAGTTCACCCAGAAATGAAAATTCTGTCATCATTTACTCACCCTCATGACATTCCCAACCTGTATGACTTTCTTTCTTCTGTGGAAATTGAGGAATGTTCAGTTTTGGTTACCATTGGCATCCATTGAGACGTTTCTCAATATATCTTCCATTGCTTTAATGTTAGATTTCTGCTAGTGTGTTGTGAATGAATATTATAGTTCCGGTAAGATATGTCTTCTTTACAGTATTCATTTTTTTCTTTACCAATCTTTACCTTATGCCAAAAAATAAAAAAAATGACAGTTTTATCTGACTATTTCGCAATTGCTTTGCAGTTTTAGCCTGTATTCTTTTATACTTTCTCATCTTTTAATTAAAGAAATTTCTATAACCTTCTCATTTTTCAGCTGATTTGTCTTGTGCATCTGCAATTGTTTGACTAATTTAAGATTTATCTTTTATGGTTATTGCTGTTATTAATAATTTTCAGCTCTATTAATTTCAGGAAATATGTGCTTCTTTAACAAATATCTAGTTCAGTCATGAATCTCTATAGGGCGCAGGCTGATTGGTCCTTTACATGTAATCTACAAGCAATCACATCATTACTGCATGGTACAAGCTGATTGGCCTCTGCTGATCCTGCAGCCAATGAGATTGCTTGCTTAACATTCAAATAGTCTGGTTCATACTTTGCTGTAAGCTCGTCCTGCAACTCACTATGGCACAAATACCAGTAAATTGACTAGCACAAACCTTAGTAAATCACCTTGCGTGATTCATTTAAAGGTGCCATAGAATGCATTGATACAATATTTTTAATTGTTCTCTGATATCTACATAGAAAAATTCTCCAGATACGGTTTTACATGTCCATTTACAACTGTAGGATTTGTCCCTAGAATGAAATGGGCCGTTATTACCTTATTTGGAAGGGTCATGAATAATAATGTTCAGTTCTGCTCTGATTGGCTGTTTCACAGCAAGGCTCATTTCTCATCTGATTGGCTGTTTCACAGCATGGCACGTCTTGTCTTAGTCATGGAAAAGGTCGTCAACAAACATTTTTCGTCCTATTTTCGTTAACGAAAATAACACTAGTCAGAGCAAACTAACAATGAATTAAATTGGTGCGGTATCCTGTTATAGATAAACATCAATCATGCCTGTTCTGTGCCTGTGGGAAGGGTATGAAAAGTGCTCATATCCCCTGCACAGCCTGGAACATAACATTTATATCCATGATCTGCAATTTTCGCTATTGTTCTTGCTTGCATCTTCACAATACCTGCAAAACTTCTGATGATTCGGCTGTGCAGGTCCACGTTAATACTGCCTGGCTTTGAACATGGGCTGGTATATGCAAATTTGGGGGCATAAATATTAATGATCCCGACTGTTACGTCACAGTCGGTGTTATGTTGGGATTCGCCCGTTTTTCAGTTGTCTTTTGCACGCACAAGATTTACATATGAAGGAGGAAACAATGGTGTTTGAGGCTCACGATATGTCAGTTCCATGTACAGAACTCTTATTATTCAACTATGCCAAGGTAAATGCAGTTTTCCATTCTATGGCACCTTTAAATACTCTCCCTCCCATAAATTTTGCATCTGAGGCCCTGTTTGCACCTGGTATTAAAATGAGTTTTGGTCGATCAGATCACAAGTGGACGACGCTAAATACAGGTGTAAACAGGGTCTAAAACGGTTTGAGCTTGTCCACTTTCGACCACTTCCAGAGTTAGTCGAAAACGCATTCAACCGGATTGCTTTCGTAGTGTAAACACTCTTTTAGCCACTAAAAGACCGTCTACTCTCCGCCTACTGACCTAACGTGCAAACATTATGGGAAGCGCACTAGCCAGACGGGATTTAAACTTTGTCGACTGAAGACTCAAGTTTGGTTTAAAGACGAAAAATGTACCAAGCACAATGTTCTCTCACCATTCCTGATTTCTAACACACACTCACAGTGTTCGGCTGGTCTTGCGGCTGTCAGAGCAGAAACGAATGCCAATGCTCTACTCTTATGTAAATTGCACAAGCTTATTTTGTCCATTATCCGCCCATAGACCCTCCCCTTGAAGAAATCAGGACAGAAGTGGCTGAAAGTGGACAAAAGAGACGGATTAAAACACCAGGTGTAAACAGGAATGTGTCTCCCTCGTCTACTTGTGATCCGATCGACCAAAACGCATCTTAATAGCAGGTGTAAACCGGGTCTGAAAGGGAAACTCCTACAAATGCATATGCAATAAGGTCAGCTGCAAAAATAATCCTGTCCACGCGTTTTCAGCACTAATTTTTCACTGCGTGTCTTTAGTAAATCCTGACAGTCATTTTTAACGGCAAAAGAGGGTTTGTGCTGACGCAAGCTGTTAGTAAATCTGGCCCTAGTCCACCAAGACCAAATACATCGACATTGCCATATTCTATAACATGCTAAAACTATTCAGAGAGTCGTCATGATTATGTATTAATTTAAACAATAATGTATCTGAGTGGTTAATAAACATGGAATACATGTGCATTAGATTAAAAGCCTCATTTTAAGAGAATATTTCTTATCTGAATACTTTAGTGATGATCTGTAAAACTTGTATTAAGAATTAAGACTATACATTAAATGTAGACCCAGGCGATCTTTTTGATATCCTTTAGGGGAGCCTTATTTGAGGAGGTTGTTGTAATCAGAGCAGTCAGGGTCGGTCCTTACGTCCTCTATGATCTCTGATTCCTGATTCCCCAGCATGTAGGATGTCCAGCTGCAATTGCCTGTTCAGAAATGGGAAAATGAAATGGATTTAAAGCTATGGATGGTGACAGAATGCAGCCCGGGGTCTGATGGACATGTCTCTCACACCTCCTGGAGGTGATGGTGGGCTGTCATGTTCATCTCCTCCGAGCACTGCCTGCCTCTCTTCATTATCTGCCCATTCGCTGTCATCCTTAAACAAACGTTTCTGTGCTCACCTCAATGTGAAATCTTACTCGTGTTTGATTAGAACGGATTTATGATGTTTCTTTTTGACGAATGACTTTGTCTCTATGTAAACATGTTTTGTCAAGAGAGTGTTAGAAGAGAAACATTTGATTCTGATTGGTCAGTCACAGCATTCTGCAGTCTAATGAGCACTGAAATGTGTGTTTGACCTTTGCTCCCTGTCTTGGTTTATTTTGCGATAATGACCGTCTGACTGTACGTCATCCCTTAGACTTTCTAGTGAACATCAGGCTGTGAAACCTCCAAACTAGGTGACAAATGAGAGATTTGAAAGTGACAAACTTCATCTTGAGCAAAGACAGTTCTGTCATAACAGCTTTGTTCTTTTTAACTTGCGATGTGCCGTCTGTTAGCACCACTATACTGTTGTTAAAAACTTAACTGCTTTACTTGGAGAATGATGAGCTGACGTTTGTAGACTTCAACAATCATAGCCATGGCATAATTCTTCTTCCTCTGTTTTTCTGAGACATGTAAAGAGGTTTTACTTTAAATGAGAAGCTGGTATTATAATGAAAACGCATTATGGAGTGTTTTCGAGACACAGGATGAGTTCTGTTTGCTGATGGTGCTGCATTTCGTGAAATAAGAATGTATACTTCATTTAGAGAAACCTCAGGAAAAGCATCTTGACACTCCATTTAGGGGGAACAGATAGAAGATTGCAAAGTCAGAATGTGTTTTGCTTATTGCTTTAGCTTCAATTGATGGTTTTCCATATAAACCTCCCTCACTTTCATTAGTTCAGTATTAGTTAAATCCGTTTATATTGTTATTTAACATGTCAGTTAAGCATTTAGTTAGATTAACTAGGTGCAACAAGATGTCGATTATAAAGACTTGTAAAAACCATAGCATGACTAGAGAGGGAGCATTGAGGTACAATGGCATCTCTTAAAGGGGACCTATTATGCTAAATCCACTTTTACAGGGTGTTTGAACACCGATGTGTGTCCACAGTGTGTGTAAACAACCAACCTATAATGGTAAAAATCCATCCACTCCTTTTTTTTTTTTTATAATCCCCATGAATCAGAAGCAATGTCTAAAAATACGCTGTTCCAGATTTCCCCATATTGAGATGTCACAGTAGGGACAAGCCCCGCCCACTGGTGACGATCTGCCCTATTAGCATAGATCCCGCCCTGAGTGAGCTGCACATAGTCCGCCATGTTTGTATCCTTGCTATAGCACCTATTTGATATAATGTCTGCGCCACATAAACATTACAAATGTTCTGTTTTTGGATGTAACATAATAGTCTCCATAGATTCCCGGCATCTGAGGACACAGTGGATAAATTTCATTTATGAAGGAAAAATGTGCAGAAGAAATTAGGTTAAGCCTTATATGTTTGTGCAGATCATTTTACGCCGGGGTGCTTCGCAAACAAGGGTCAGTTCAACACTGGATTTGCACAAAAGATGGGTCAATACCAACATCCTACTACAGTTCCCACATGAGCACCTGTACAATTTTATAGATGATCATGACGGAACATTCTAATCAATAAGTTAAATAAAGTTAACTCCACAACAACAACATAAATTCATCAACTAACATCATGTAACTTCTTCCTGAGTCTCTCCATCAGTGTCCGACTCCGGTTCGAACATGTAAGGCTGAACAGTTTCTGACATTTTGGCTGCGTGAGATTCTCCAGTTTTGTTGTTGCTAGAGTATCCGAAGCATGAGCTGTAAAGGCTCCACCCTCTTCTGGAAAGGGGGCGGGGAGCAGTAGCTCATTTGCATTTAAAGGTACACACATGAAAACGGCATGTTTTTGCTCACACCCAAATAGGGGCAAATTGGACAAGCTATAATAAATGATCTGTGGGGTGTTTTGACCTGGAACTTCAGACAGATTCTGGAGACAACAGAGACTTTTATTACATCTTGTGAAAAGGGGCGTAATAGGTCCCCTTTAATTCATCCTCATGCCCTTGTAATAATGGAGTTGTTCAAACATGCGTGTTTCTCTGATCAAAGAGTGGATCAACCTGAGCTCACAGAGAGGAAAAGCGATCAAATTCTTTAGACACTCTTCCCCATTCCCCACTCTTCCCCTTCCTCTAAGCCTGCTACTATAGAGACAGGAAAGAAAAAAAGAAAAGGTAAGAAATTGCCTGAATACAGTAAAAACAGGAAATGAGGAAAATGTCACATATGTACATCTGTGTCCCTATGGGGAGCCAAAATGAAACAGCCTTGTGCTCAGATGTCTCAGGTGGAATCAGAACATTTGTATGAAAAAAAAGGGCTGAAGTGGTTTGAATGTTTCTTTGTAGAGAGAGAGTGTGTGTGTGTGTGTGTGTGTGTGTGTGTGTGTGTTAGTGGCATGCAGTGGTGTTCTTAAATGAGAAGGCAAAGTCCTCAATGTTTTTTAAATGTTGTAACTTTTTTTGTTCAATATTAACAAAAAATTTAACGAGTCAATACATCATCAATCCTTCTTCCAAAACGTGTTTTTTCTCTTACCCTGATTCACTATGGTAAGCCTATTATAAGTGTTTTATACCTGAAATGTTACCGGCCAACTGGCGATTGGCGAGTGTTAATTTGAGTCCCTGACTGAAGGTGTGTATATGCAGAGAGTGAGTGAGCGGCTGGAGGCTGCAGCGAAAGATCGCCTGATTTCTTTCTATAGCAAACCTGAATGAATGCATATAGTATATATGCCAATAGTGTGCCAGCAGCCATATCACCCTGCAGCCCAAGACTGGTTGCCCACTGAAGCTAAGCAGGGTTGAGTCTGGTTGAGCTGGTAGAGGTGTTAGTGAGGCCAGCAGGGGGCGCTCACCCTGTGGTTTGTGTGGGTCCTAACACCCCAGTATAGTGATGAGGACACTATACTGTCAAAAAGCACCGCCCTTCGGATGAGACGTTAAACAGAGGTCCTAACTCTCTGTGCTCATTAGAAATCCCAGGATGTCCTTTGATAAAAGAGTAGGCATTCTGGACAAATTTGTCCATTGGCCCCGTCCATCATCATGGCCTCCGAATCATCCCCATATACTGATTGGCTTCATCACTCTGTCTCCTCTCCACCAATAAGCTGGTGTGTGGTGGGCGTTCTGGCGCAATATGGCTGCCGTCACATTATCCAGGTGGATGCTGCACATTGGTGGTGGTTGAGGAGATTCCCTCCTTCCATGTAAAGCACTTTGAATGCAGAGAAAAGCGATATATAAATGTAACGATTTATTATTATTATTATTATTATAGTACTGGTAAATGAATAAGATGGCAAATAAGATTATTTAATTTTATAATTTTTTTTTTAGCCATTGACACAGCAGGCTTCATGACAGTTTGAACACTGAAATTGAAAAATTGCATTAACATGAGTAATTACGCATTAAACGGAGTGGAGCCGCTGTGAAAGGTGAACAAAAGCATTCTGTTTTTAGACTCGTGTCTGTCTGACAGATACCACACATTACTCTCTCCAGTATCAGCAGGTCTGAGGTTAGACTGTTAATTACCTCTGAGAACACACACACACAAAACCAGCATGCAGAAACGGATTATCCTTTGCACATTAGCTCTACATCACACTTTGTCTTCCTTTTCAGTATAACATTAAAAGCATATGTTCATGCATACTGTCATTAAATGCATCTGACTCATGCACTAATCATCCATACCATCCCTCTTTCGCCCACCTCTTTTATGAGACTGCTGAGAGGGCTGTGTGTGTGTATGACATGACAACGGAAATAATTCACCTGCCATGTACGGTCTGCATCTATAACTGAATATTACTCATCTGAACAACTAGAGAGGGAGAGTTAGTACATTAATACATTTTTTAGTACATGTATCGCAACAGCTTTAAAACTACTGACGTTTATAAAATGTATTCATATGAAAGGTTTCAAACCTAAAATGATGCCATAGTATTTAGTTTTTAATTTTTTATTATTAAGACACCATTTCAAATACTTTTTTTGAATTCATTTGTTCGGACAGTTGCACCATCTGACATTTTGGGGGTTTAAGATAATAATACATAATATAATATGTATTATTTAAATGTACTAAAAATTAATTCAAACCAAATAGGTTTTATAGAATAAAAAATATATATATTTTATGAATTTATCAAATTATTTTAAAAGGAAATAATGCACTTGGATACAGAAATATGCACGTCATGTCATTGACACACAGACACACACACACACACACACACACACACACACACACACACACACACACACACTCACACACAGTCTGGCGCACTGTCTTTCTGGGGACTCTGCACAGACGTAATGGTTTTTATACTGTACAAACTGTATATTTTGTCCCCTTACACTAACCCTACCCCTAAACTTACCCATCACACAAAACTTTCTGCATGTTTACATTTTCAAAAAAACTCATTCTGTATGATTTATAACCTTGTTTCCTCATGGGGACCTCAATTTATGTCCCCACAGTGACACGAGTCCCCATGAGTCTGTGTGCAGTCCCCACCGGGATAGAAAAACATGTCCACACACACACACACACACACACACACACACACACACACACACACACACACACATACACATATATAGCCCCTCATCCTTCCTCTTAACCTCTATAAAAATCTGTGATTGTGATTTCACATTTTCTACAAACAGTGACTGCAGTATAAGCTATCTGAGGTTATTTCACCCTGAATCCTCCCCTTACAAACTTTTAAGTTTGTTACATAATTATCTTTCCCTCCAGTACGCTGTCATGGGTGATATAACTCAGCTGTCACAGACACGCAATGCATTTCTCTATATCACAAAATAATATCCAAACACACTACATTAGTGATATACAACATCATTTGATTGGAGATAAGCTGAAATTGCTGTTTAATTACAGTGATGATGTTATTCCTGATGTACCTGCTTCACAGTCATGAGCAATGAATATTGCTGAATATGGCTAACCTGTAAATCCCAATGTCCCAGATCTCCTTATTCAGAGGCAAGTAAGCGGTTTACACTCCATCTAATTTATTATAGACTATTTCCAGCACCCTACTGGGGACCATTTGGCTTTATGCTGGACTAAAACATGCTGAATCAGTTGTAAAGTTTCTTTTGTCTCCCGTCCCGTTTCTGTTAATAAACGCCTGGAACGCTGGCGTGCTACGGGGCTGGTGAATAATGAATGATATTACTCTCAGTAGTGAGTGTTTGCTGTATCGGGTCTAAGTGTCTGTATCACTTCGTTAATTTCAACACGCAAAAACAGCACACTGGTAAATAATGCAGGTCCTGGAGGGGGAGTTTCATTTCTCTCTTTATCTGTTTATTTATTTATTTTTCTGACAAACGCTGCCAAGACAAATAGGTTTTGTCAAGCCGTTGGGCTTCAGGCTCTGTTGTGCCGAACAAAAGCATGTTTGACACAAGCAACACGCACACAAGCTGATCCATTTTACATGCAGACTAAATGACAAAATCAGAATATGTTTATTTGTTTAAATAATTGCAGGGCTCCAGACCGCGACCAAATGGTCGCATTTTGCAGCCTTTTTTCCTGCTGGTGCGACTAAATTTTGTTAGAGGTCGCACTGGTGTGACCACCACGGTGCCCAACTGATGAGAGCTGCCATTTCTGTTACATAAGAGAAACATCAAACGGCAAACGAAACAAAAGCAGAATGGAACCGCACTACTCGTTTGAGCTGCGCGGACCGTTTTCAGCTCGGAGCGAGCGCAAGCTCATACACAGTCCGATCACGCGACACTGTTACTACGCAGCGCTGGGAGATCCATTGAGAAATTGTTTTAATTCACCACAGATCTTGCTACTGCGAGATCTAGTGGAGGCGTTCAGCGCAGAATTCTCTGTTATAAACCACAGATATCAGATCAAACAGAGCTGACGTGGAGACCAGGAGAAACACTGAGCCATGAGCGAAGATCAGGGGTTTCAGTCCACAAATCACCAACATTCACCATGATTTGCTGTAGTAACACCACATGGTATTGTGGCAGAAATAGTCAATTTTTTTTTTTTTTTTTTTACGTTATTCATCTCAAGGTTCGTACAACCTTTTGAGAGTGAAATTCAAGCACTTTTCAAGGGCTTCACACTTTTTCCAACAGCTCTAAATATAATGTGATGATTTGTAAAACTAAAAGTTTAAAGGTGTAGGAAAACTAACACTGTGGCAAACAAGCACTTTTATTTAAAAAAAAGACCACTATAACCAGTAGATGGCGGCAGAGGAGCACTTATTGACTTGTTAGCCATTTCCACTCCTCTTTTCTAATATATGTAAAAAAAAGTAGGAAGTCACAAAGTCTCATGAAAAACAAAAACATTTCTTCGAATTGTGACTGAATTACACAGAAAACAAGTAAAAAGTGGTCCTTTTAGTTCAGTATGATACTATAGAAGAACAACCTATAAAATTAGGTTTTTGCACATTACTGTTGTTAATAAAAGTTAATGTTATCTGCATATCAATTCAAGCTCAGTGCTTCACTGTTAAATTTCCAATAAACAAACGTGTAATATTATTAGTAACTGCACTTATTAACAAAACAATGCAATATTAATTGTATTATTCAATTAACTTTATGATACATTTTCCTCCAGTGCCACCAAATCAAATGTTAGTCTGGACTCTGGAGCGCTTTATATTTCTTTGTCTGATTTTCTGTGCACCCTAATCATAGCTTTGCTATATTCCTCATTGCAGCTCATTCTGGCAAACAAGCATGCATTTAAAATAAAAACAATTCTGGCATCATTTACAAACCTGTATGTGTGACTCAAAAGAAAATATTTTTCTGTTTCAATAGAACAATATTGTTCAAAATATCTTCTTTCCTTTGGAAAAAGTGGACATTCGTGACTAAATGCCATCATTCAGAGCTTAGAAGTACTTAGAAGAGAGTTTATATAAATCTGTTTGACTTAATGTGAGTAGTAATTACTGTGATTATTATGATAAACGATCTTAACATCAGAAATCAATCTCTGCATGTAAGAAAAGATGAATGTCCTTTACTTAGAGGATCTTATCTCTTAACGTTTAGCATTATGGAGTGTTTATCTTCTGTTCCCTGTGGACTGTGACGGGCGTCTAGGGTCCAAGGTGGGAAGAATCTATTAAAGTGAGATTCAGAGGGTTCATCAACTTCCTCTCTCACTCCTGCCGCTGAGTTATTGAGCTTTTTCCCCTCACCTCTTCCAAGCACCAAAATAATAAAGGGCAGAAATTCTGCTAGTTCTCATTATTTCACCCTTCCTCCCTTAGACGAATCACTGTCTGTGTGTGTGTGTGTGTGTGTGTGTGTGTGTGTGTGTGTGTGTGTGTGTGTGTGTGTGTGTGTGTGTGTGTGTGTGTGTGTGTGCGTGTTTGTGGATATGTACTTTGGCAGCTGCGCAGGCCTGTCACACCAGAATTGGCTTTTCCACAGATCTAACAGGCTATCAAATTGTATTTTTATGGCTTTCTTTGCCTGAAGTGAAAAGCAACCCAAATGGGAATACTGAAGAGTATATGAACTATGTTGCAAGATGAATAGCTTGAATTCTCATAAAACTCTCTCTGCTACTCTCACACTTACATCCTAAACTCTATGGCAAACAACTGGAATTCCTCTGGAGCCAATAGGAAAATGCATTTGTACTGACTGAAAAAGAGTTTAACAAAACCAACAACTGTCAGTGTTAAAGGTGAAGTGTATTTCTGCACCAAAGGGTCAAGATGTTTACTTTTATAAACATATATCCTGAAAAAGAGTGTCGTTATTTCCACAAAAATATTACACTCTAAAATGCTGAGTTGTTTCAACACATATTTGGGTCAAATAGGGACAAATCCAACCGTTAATTTTAAACCAATTGTCCATATTTGCCCCAAACATGGGTTGAAACAACCCAGCATTTTTTAGAGTGTAACGTGAGATGTCACCATTTTCACAAAGGCGCGTTTTTGGAGACGATAACGTTACCATTTTCAAAAGTTTGCATTTTCAGGCCCCCAAAACGCTGTTGGCGTGTAAATGAACAGCCAAAACACGTAAAGTTTTCCTTTTTTAGTTGAAAGCGGTGTCATGTAAACGGCCCCTCAGAGAGACGGGAAGCAGGATCCACTTGAACTTATCAAACTGTCACGTGATTTCAGTAAATTATGCTTCCTTATGTCTTAGTGGTTTTGAAATGTTTCGAAATTTCAATGGTTCGCCACTAGGAGGCGATCTCAGTGAATCCACGAACCATTGTCTATATATGATTTTTAAGATCTCCGATCAATTTTATAAATTTGTAGATAAAAAGTATATATGCACGATATATCTGCCACCATATCGGTATCGGCCAATATATGTTCATTTTTAGTTAAAGCTGATAAATAATGTATTATTTCCTTCAGCTGAGACACTTCAGATGCGCACTGTTCATCATGATGGTTTTGAGTCGCTTGAAATATGATTGGAATCACTTCAAAAAGGAAAATACAGTCAAGTCTGTCATATAGAATACATAAAATTATAATGAGAACATCATAATTGTGTGCTTGGGACATGGCTTTTAATGCTGAGACTTTTGTTTTTGTAATCAGGCTCTCGAAAAATATATAAAAATTTGTATTTAGATTTATCGGCCAATATATCGGTTATTGGCTTTTGAATATAAAGAATTATTGGTATTGGCCGAAGTTTTCATATCGGTGCATCCCTAAAATACACAACACAAAACCAGGGAACATGTAACAATAGTAATATAGTGTGTGTGTGTGTGTGTGTGTGTGTGTATATATAGTGTATGCATAATGAATTATTGTATTATATTAATAAATTATTAGATTTATTGATTAAATACATGCATAATAATTATATATTAAAATGTAGAATATATTTTACATAAAAATTACACTTCACCTTTAAAAAGGATTATTCCTCTGAGATGTGACACGTTCGTAATAAAGTCTTTTTCATAAGTAATGCTCTAATAAATGAATTTTTTTTTCCATTTGTAAAGTGACTCAGTAATGAGCAGCAAAAATTGGCTAAATGGGATACAGCAGGAAATCCTACATATGGATCATCAGGAACTGACGGATTATGAGTCAGTCCAACATGATACAGGTGTTTGCTTCTCTCATTAAATGACTTCTAGCATGGCAAACCACTTACACAAGCAATGACATGGGAAAGAGTAGAATCAGCACTGCCATAAGCATTGCTCTGATTTACTGCCATCTCAGCTTTCTTCTCTCAGTTTCAGTAAAGCAGACTCGACAAAAGACAGAGCCGTGTCAGACCGGCCGACAGCATGCAAACATGCAAGTTTTGTTCAGAAATGATCAAATGAGTGTTCAACAGAGTCCCAGCTAACAAAAATATGGTCTAAGAACGTTTTACTAATGTTGCCGTTAACGTTGTTTCTGAATGTTCTCTGAACGTTAAAATGTTTTTAAAACGGTTGTGCAAGCGTTAAATGAACATTCCATTTTATCATTCTTCAAACATTGTGGAAGTGTTACTTTTGAATCTTCTCTGAACGTTCTGAAACAAGTAGTAACATTTAAAAAATGTTAGATAAATGCCCAACTAACCCGTTTCAGAAACATTCCATATAAATAATGGTTTTGTGCTGATGTTTTGAGAACATCAACTCTTTCCCCACCAGCGTTTCTGAAAAAAGTTGCCAGCCACCGCCAGCATTTTTGATCATGTTCACAAAAGTTTCATGGCCCCCAAAATATTTAGTTTTATGAATATCTGCAATATAGCAAAAAAAAGAACAGAGCCTCTGCTTTTAAACACAAAACCCCAGTTTTATTCCAGCTTCATGCATTCTTTTTTTATCAACACTTGAATGTGCGCAAGTTTCATAAAAAAGCAATATTTTGAGCAAAAAGCTGAGAAAATCATGTTTTTGTCAAAGACTACATCTGGATCGGATTCAGAGCGATGATCAAACACAGATGGAGTCGATGGAGTCCATCAACACCCCAAAGCTTCACAGTCGTAGAGCTCGTCCTGGGTCGACATTTCATTCAGTAACATTAGGCAGTTTTGATTTATATGCTGTTTAATGTTGATGATCACGTTATTTTACATATGCATCTGCTGACATATGCTATCGCTTGTGTCTGCTTCTTCTTCACCTGTGTTTTGATCAGGAGATTCTGTACTCCCTCAGAAGATGTGTCATAGGGAAACAGGGAAAGCGTTAAAGACCAGATAACTCTGAACAAACGTTCTATTAACGTTACTGGAAGAACGTTTGTTTATAACTTTGAGAGACTCTTACTGGAACGTTAGTCAAAGTTCTGAGAACGTGTTTCTCTCAATCATGTGCATGTTTTATGATTACAGTTACAGTTTACACCCATCAGAAGTAACGGAAAATCATCCGAATCAGGGAAAAAGGATAAGCCTTGTATATAGTGTTTTTGACCCAAAAGAGCTGATAATTGTTTCTGAATCTGACCATACACCTTTCTATACTCTCCATAGCCCTGTTTTTGCCTCTTTCTCTCCAATTTAATCTGTTTTTTTGCTTCTCTGTGCTTTTTACATTCATTCTTAAGATATAATTTCATTTTGGTCTGGCTTTTTTGGATTTCTTTGGTTCCTTTCAATCATCTTAAAGCATATATCAGCATAATGTGTCATCATATTAGCCTTTTCACAACATAATAATGCCCTTTAATTAAAGAATGGCTTGCTCAGCAGAACAAAAGACTCTCTTCACTCAAAGGATCGGCTATCCAATACTCCCACATCTTTAGATTATACTCATATCCAGTAAATCTTCTCACGTCGCCTTTCTTTTCAAATGAACTTCAGCCGTTGTGGTCTGAAAGGATTTCAGGTGGAAATGGAGAGAGAGCGACTGCCGCTTTAACATGCAGCTTTCATTTGTTGGGGAAAGATTTACATAATCTATTTTTCAAAAGCCAGGCTTTGTTTATTTTCCGAGATTCTTGAACAGAACCTTCCAGGATATTTACATATCAGAGTATTCCTTCATAAAATAAATAGCTTTGAAGCGAACCTTGTTGAACAATAAATTGCGAGTACTGTTAAGCCATGTCTTGAGGGCTTTATGATCTATTTGTGTGTTTTACAGAGGGAGTGAGTGATTATCACTAAGACTTTGGCAGCTTTTCACTACTACAAATCACATGCCGTTTTCTTGGATGTGCCACCGATCCAGATGAACATTTGAATAATTACCATATCACACTAATGATAAATGGTTTCATGCCAGATGCAGTGATCTTGCAATAGCTTGGACTTCACTTTGGGACATTGCTTTTGAACGGTCACTTTGCTGGGGTGCATTGGACCACAGCAAAAGCCAGACGGAGCTTTGTCACTGCAGGAGGGCATCATCAATCACAGTTTTGAGAAAAACTGAACTCATTGTCCTGCAGAGAGCTGCCGTTAGCAGTGTAGCTCTCGTTTCCTCAGAAGGAACATCAGTGCAAACTTTATCTAATGGAACGGAGCATCTTGCACCTATTGTTTATTTGTATGGCTCACTTGGAAGTTGGTACCCTATAGGCAAGATGCAACAGGGAGTGTGCATAGATGATTGACCCTTTTGGCAATTTATCATTTCATACTACTTCATTTACATACTACTTTTAGCAGTACTAATTAACAAAATTTGGATGTGATAAATTAAATAATTAATTTATTTACCCCAAACTCACGGCATCAGATGAACCAGTGTTGCTGTGAAAACACCACACGGTCTCAGTATTTAAATTTATTTTTTGGGGAATCAGCCTACAAATTACTTAACTATATTTTGTATATCATTTTGTTCAGTCATGAAACTCTAGAGGGTGCATGTTCATTGGTCCTTTTCATGTAATCAGCAACCAATCACATTATTACTGCATGGCACAAGCTGATTGGCCTCTGCTGATCCTGCAGCCAATGAGATTGCTTGCTCAACATTTAAATAGTCTGGTTCAGTGTTTGCTGTAAGCTCGTCCTGCAGCGCTATCAGAGTTCCTCTAAACCCCTCCACCTCCCCCAGCTCCACCTGCCTAGATCAGCTACGGGATTTATGTATGTCTATTAATGCTAGGGGTGTGTATCGTCACTAGTCTCACGATTCAATTCAGTCATGTCAACAATTCGATATTACGATGCATCACATCATCAATTTTCAATATTAGTGCACATGGCTACATTTTTGTCAATGAATACAAGCAGTCCTTTTTTATTTTATCTGCTCCAAGAAAGTACACTTCCTGAAGCAAACATAAAACACAACTTAAGTCTGAACACAGCAGACAACAGGACCATTTAGAACAAACAAACACTAGTAAATACTAAAAGCGCATGAAACTGTCAAATAGTGTACTAAGGCTGCATGTCCACCAAAGCGTTTTAGCCAGCTGAAAATGCCTAGCTGTGGGCACTTGAGAGCAGCGCTGCGTTTTTTTCAGTTGAGACGCTTTGCTTGTTATAATACGTAATATCCACGGAAGTCTTACTAGTATTTCACGGATAGTTGGTTTCTGTATTTTTTCTATATAAAAATGCAGATACAATGTAAAGTATTTGCTCTGGCTCTTGTTTGTTCCGTTATTTTGCTTGTTGTTGTCTGTTGACGAAGCAGAATGTGGCAGTTGGTCTGTGTTGTATTTGTCCCGCCCCTCCTCCACTGTGATTGGACGGCTGGGTAAAAAGTGACAGTGATGTGCGCTGCGTTTTACTCAAAGTTGAAAATTCTTCAACTCTTGGCGACCGGTAAAAAACACAGAGCGCTCAGCGCTTGAGCGTGAAATAGACGCTCAGCGTCTCGTTTCGCTCATGCCGTCGTTTTAAAAACACGGCGCTCCCATTAAAAATAAAAAGGAAAAATACGCCAGCCGCGTGAAAAAACTCGGTGGACACTCGGCACGCTCACACACTCTCACACACACATGCAGCGAATGATGTCAGAGAAATGTCAGTAGGCTATAATCGATTATGGTCTATTACTGCATCGATGCAACGATTCATTTCAACACCCATAATTTATGCAGCAGCAGCAGATCTTACATGCTCACAGCAGTGTGTCTGTGTGTCTGTTAGTAGTAGCAAGTCCATAATTGCTCTGCAGCAGCAGCAGTGTAACAGATCTAATATTGCATTATTCAATAACATGCTAAAACTATTCAGAGAGTTGTCATGATTAATAAATATATATATTAGTATTTCAATTATAGAAAATGCACATGGTTGCAGTTTTTGTATGGCATATATCAGTTTTAACAGTTCAAAGTAATACATTACATTACAGTATGTGGGATATTGATTGCAAGAGCACTTAGCACTTAGTTCCTCCTGCGCCGGCTGGTGCATCAGGCGGCAAGCGATCTCCAAAGAGCTCGATTGGCTGTGCCGGCTTACGCTTTGTTCATCAATGAATGAGTGGTGCCAGGTTTGCCTCGGCCAGCCTTGCTTCCGTTTCTTCTGGGCAGGCGTCCACAGTACGGTGGCCTTCGGTAAACGGTCCAGTGGTTGGCGTAATATGTGACCCGGCAGTCAAGTGGCGATGTCGGCCAAGGGCCGCGTGGCGTGAGGCGGTGGACTTTTTGCAAGAGATTGGACAGTATTCACATTTATGCTTTTACTGTTGAACTGTCAACAAATTACAGTACAATGTCATTGCGAAACAGAAAATCAGACTATTTTACAGCACAAAGGAAAAAAATAAAAATTAGAAAGGTAAGCATAGGAAACAGCTCTCATGCAGAACTGTGCATGCAGCACTTTATGGGGAATGAGAGTGCTGTCTTTCTACACCTCCTGATGTCCCGGGCTGTCAGGACACAGATTCTCATCCACATCACGATGGATGTCTTCCCACTGCAATGCAGCGCAGAAAGAATCTTTTGGAATCTTATCAGCCGCATTCCCCTTCACTAGTGAAAGTCATCTGAGAGCAATTCATCTATTTACAAAAATGTCCAATAAAAATGTACAGAAAATATGCTTGGCAGATTATGACAACTGGTTTAACCATTTATGCAGTTAACTAATGCATAATATAATATATTTTGATAAACAAGTAATTGATAATGTAGGAATCCGCAGACATTGCATGCACAAAAGCATTGGCAATTTGTTCAAAGGAATGAGAAATTGCTTTTATGATGTGCACAAGAGACATGTCAAAGCGACAAAACTGTAATATATCAAAAAATTCCTGTTATCTTATCACCATTAATACCATGAAATTAGATCCGCTGCTCATTTCAAGAAGACGCATGTAAGTTGAGTTTAGTTAGTTGCAAGGAGGACGAGAAGGGAAACGAGAAATTTAATCACAAACATTCCCAGACATGCGGATGAGTCAGACTCATTTCTCAGCAAACTGATCTCTTTCCTGTACTTGTTGTACTTTCATGAAATGACCAGTGTGTGATGCTTTAAGCTATCACTCATTCAGACACCCACACAAGGTGCTGAAGTCTCGCCGGAAGCCAGCGCTAAGCGGATGCTTGAATCTATGCTAGTGCAAGTGAAGTTTTTTTTCCCCCCTCTGCCCACTCGTACTAATGTTGCTTGGCGACCTTCTATCTCTCTCTTGCTCTGTCCTGTTCAGAGTGTAATTATGAGCACATATTAGTATAATATGTGCCTGTATTGAAATGATGTGAGAACTTGATGTGCATGTGTGTTTGCATGTGAGTGTGAGGTTGAACTTGGGAACTGTCCTCTGACTCAGTCTCTCACAGACACAGAAGGGGAAGGAGTAATCACAGGGTTGCTGCATCCTGGCATCACGGGGAGAGAAACGGCACAGCTCAACATGTGAAGGTGTAAATGAGACCCAAGAGAAATAACACCCCTCTCACAGATTAATGCATGCCAACTCTTTTCTTCTGAGGACACTGTACATAGCAAAGGACTGGAGTGCAGCTGTTCTTCTGCTCAATTATGGCTCTTTGAGGAGATCCTTCACTCTAAAAAACGCTGGGTTGTTTCAACCCATGTTTGAGTTAAATATGGACAATCCCAACCATTGGTTTAAATTTTTAAATTACATTTTTAAACCAGCAGTTGGGTTTGTCCATATTTGACACAAACATGGGTTGAAACAACCCATCATTTTTTAGAGTGAAGGAAGCTGAATTAAAATGAATTGAAATTCTAAAAAGTTAGACATATTAATCTAAAGTAACTCATTTTTAATTAGATATGGATGGATAGATAGACAGACAGACAGATATATATATATATATATATACACTCACCTAAAGGATTATTAGGAACACCATACTAATACTGTGTTTGACCCCCTTTCGCCTTCAGAACTGCCTTAATTCTACGTGGCATTGATTCAACAAGGTGCTGAAAGCATTCTTTAGAAATGTTGGCCCATATTGATAGGATAGCATCTTGCAGTTGATGGAGATTTGTGGGATGCACATCCAGGGCACGAAGCTCCCGTTCCACCACATCCCAAAGATGCTCTATTGGGTTGAGATCTGGTGACTGTGGGGGCCATTTTAGTAAAGTGAACTCATTGTCATGTTCAAGAAACCAATTTGAAATGATTCGAGCTTTGTGACATGGTGCATTATCCTGCTGGAAGTAGCCATCAGAGGATGGGTACATGGTGGTCATAAAGGGATGGACATGGTCAGAAACAATGCTCAGGTAGGCCGTGGCATTTAAACGATGCCCAATTGGCACTAAGGGGCCTAAAGTGTGCCAAGAAAACATCCCCCACACCATTACACCACCACCACCAGCCTGCACAGTGGTAACAAGGCATGATGGATCCATGTTCTCATTCTGTTTACGCCAAATTCTGACTCTACCATCTGAATGTCTCAACAGAAATCGAGACTCATCAGACCAGGCAACATTTTTCCAGTCTTCAACTGTCCAATTTTGGTGAGCTCGTGCAAATTGTAGCCTCTTTTTCCTATTTGTAGTGGAGATGAGTGGTACCCGGTGGGGTCTTCTGCTGTTGTAGCCCATCCGCCTCAAGGTTGTGCGTGTTGTGGCTTCACAAATGCTTTGCTGCATACCTCGGTTGTAACGAGTGGTTATTTCAGTTAAAGTTGCTCTTCTATCAGCTTGAATCAGTCGGCCCATTCTCCTCTGACCTCTAGCATCAACAAGGCATTTTTGCCCACAGGACTGCCGCATACTGGATGTTTTTCCCTTTTCACACCATTCTTTGTAAACTCTAGAAATGGTTGTGCATGAAAATCCCAGTAACTGAGCAGATTGTGAAATACTCAGACCGGCCCGTCTGGCACCAACAACCATGCCACGCTCAAAATTGCTTAAATCACCTTTCTTTCCCATTCTGACATTCAGTTTGGAGTTCAGGAGATTGTCTTGACCAGGACCACACCCCTAAATGCATTGAAGCAACTGCCATGTGATTGGTTGATTAGATAATTGCATTAATGAGAAATTAAACAGGTGTTCCTAATAATCCTTTAGGTGAGTGTATATATAGATATAGATATAGATATGGATATGGATGGATGGACGGATGGACGGATGGACGGACGGACGGAGGATGGATGGATGGATGGTTGGTTGGACGGACGGACGGATGGTTGGACGGACGGATGGTTGGACGGACGGACGGACGGACAGACAGATAGATAGATAGATAGATAGATAGAAAGACAAATATATAGATAAATGGATGGATTAATAGATTGACGGACAGACAGACAGAGGATGGGTGGGTGGATGATGGATGGATGGGTGGATGATGGATGGATGGGTGGATGGATGGACGGACAGAGGATGGGTGGATGGATGGATGGATAGATGGATTGATGGATGGATGGATAGATTGATGGACAGATGGACGGAGGGTGGATGGATGGATGGATGAATGATTGATTGGATGGATGGATGGATGGATTGATGGACAGACGGACGGAGGATGGATGGATGGATAGATGGATAGATTGACGGACGGATGGATGGATGGACGGACGGACAGGATGGATGGATGGATGGATGGACGGATGGACGGACGGACAGAGGATGGGTGGATGGATGGATGGATGGATGGATGGATTGATGGACAGATGGACTGAGGATGGATGGGTGGATAGATGGATGGACAGATGGACGGAGGATGGATGGATGAATGGATGGACAGATGGACGGAGGATGGATAGACGGAGGATGGATAGACGGATGGATAGATGGATGGATTGACGGATGGATGGTTGGTTGGACGGACGGACGGACAGACAGATAGATAGATAGATAGACAGACAAATATATAGATAAATGGATGGATTGATAGATTGACGGACAGACAGACAGACAGACAGAGGATGGGTGGGTGGGTGGATGGATGGGTGGATGATGGATGGATGGGTGGATGGATGGGTGGATGGATGGACGGACAGAGGATGGGTGGATGGATGGATGGATAGATGGATTGATGGATGGATGGATAGATTGATGGACAACAGACAGAGGATGGGTGGGTGGGTGGATGGATGGGTGGATGATGGATGGATGGATGGGTGGATGATGGATGGATGGGTGGATGGGTGGATGGATGGGTGGATGGATGGACGGACAGAGGATGGGTGGATGGATGGATGGATAGATGGATTGATGGATGGATGGATGGATGGATGGACAGACAGAGGATGGGTGGATGGATGATGGATTGGATGGATGGATGGATTGATGGACAGACAGACGGAGGATGGGTGGATGGATGGATGATTGATTGGATGGATGGATGGATTGATGGACAGACGGACGGTGGATGGATGGATGGATGGATAGATGGATGGATTGACGGACGGATGGATGGATGGACGGACGGACAGAGGATGGATGGATGGATTGATAGATGGATTGATGGACAGACGGACTGAGGATGGATGGATGGATAGATGGATGGATGGATGGACGGAGGATGGATGGATGAATGGATGGACAGATGGACGGAGGATGGATAGACGGAGGATGGATAGACGGATGGATAGATGGATGGATTGACGGATGGATGGATGGATGGACGGACGGATGGAGGATGGATGGATGGATGGATAGATTTTTTTTTGGCTAAATGAAAACATACATTTCAGTTTCAGTGTTTGATCAGTCAAAATTGATTTCGGTGCATCACTGAATAAAAGGATTTGCGTTTTAGAGTCTGCCAATACCTTCATGTTCATTACAGGGTCTATTACAAAAATATTACCAAAACCTGACCTACCAATACCTGCAGTATGAACATACTCGTGGATTTGTTAACCTTTTGGCTCACATTTCACAATGCAATTTTCCTCAACAAAACTTCAAGCTTATTTATTCTTCAGCTGACTTTTAATATATCAGATCACATCAGTCAGACCCTCGGACTCCAGGAGTCACAGCCACAGTTTCCAGTGCATTCGGCTCAAGCTGTGGAAGTTGATGATTTGCTCCTGATTTATGCAGATTGCTCCCTCTTCTTTTGAGCAGAGCACAAAACATTCCTCAGTGTGGCAGGGGAGCAGAACTGTTCATTTCCAACACGCTATTTACTTCATTTCTCTCTGCATTGCATGATCCATTCAGTCCACGTTCTAAGGAGTCAAACATGACATAACATAACTCCAGATATCAACATCACATCGAATATTCTTTCCCCATGAGATGACTCTTTTCTTACTGCTGGGTGGATCATGCATCTTATTAAACCTCTCTGCATTTAGTTTTCCATTAAACATGCAGCCTAACATCTCAGACTTTTATCTGCCAGAGAGTAAGAAGGAAAAGGCCTGCTGTCAGTCAGATTGATTTATGTGTGCTGGCCTGGCATCCTCAGGTTCTGCCCTATTGATCTGGCAGCTGATATTTCTTTCTCATCTGCCGCAGAGTAAATATATCCAAATTTTATAAGTTTAATTCCGTAGTGTACGCTGTGGTTCGTAGGCAGTTCGTTGAGTCCTTGGATAATGACGTTTTGATTGCCCCATGACATTCAAATCATTTTTGTTTACTGAAGCTTCTGAAGAAATGAATTAAAGCTCAGTTTTGAATAACCCCAGTGCCAGACTTCATTAAATAGAGTGATATCCTATGGCTTATTTATTTATAACTTAAAATTTCATTTATTGTTTTATTTTGACAGGAAGCAAAGTCAGTGGAAGAATATTGAAATATGTGTGCTCTGCGTGCGAAGCCATAGACGTGTATTGTACATCATTTTTTATGAAATGGATCATGACAGCTGTAATTTATAAAAAATAATTATTATTATTAAAATTAGCAAAACATTGTTGATTAGCTGATCTTTTATAGATTATTATAAGTGGCTAAGCACCGAAGGTGCTAAGGCACCTATTGTATACGTTAGTTTTCTTCTTATTATTGAATGAGAGTCAATGGCAGCCCTATGAACAGAACATGAGAAAATTATGAAATTTGGCACAATTGTAGAGATGGTAATGAATAGTGATTGGACCAATTTTGGAGCCTCTAGGACCAACTCTATAGCGCCACCACCGGTTCAAATATTCGCTTTTCTAAAGGTTATACCTTTTGAACCCTTTGATCTAGAAGAATGAAACTTAGTACACCTGATTCCTCTCTGCATGCTGATCACATTCAACATTAAGACTCCGCCCATTACAGTAGCGGCCATTTTGAAAAGTACAGTATTCTGTTTTTTCACTGGCTCAGATGATCTTTGGACCGAGCCGCACAGAAAAGACTGAACAGATTCTTTTTAATCATCTTTGTTCAAAAGTTATGATGTCGCAAACTTAACGAGGTTGACCCAAAATTGGTTCAGAGGCTGTATCTCGTCCAAACTTTGATCAATCGAAACGAAAATTGGTACGTTTAATCGGAACCCTGATCTGAGGGTCCATGCCAAATTTGGGAATAGTGCCACCTACAGGTCATGAGATCTGAAAAAATGTTGAACTTTTGAACAGTTTGTCAAAAAATCATCTGGGTGTCTATGGTTTCCTTGTGTCATGCCGAATCTGTGGATACCGATTTTGCCAGGATCAGACAACCCATCGGTCCGCCATTTTTTAAATTTGTTATAAATTGCAATATATTTTAAAAGATTTGACATATCAGCACAAAACTTGGTAGAGTTCATTGACAGCATATCCTGAAGGTACCTGTGGGCAGTAGCATAAATTATTTGTCAAGCAGATAACAAATTCTTAAATATGAGTATCAGGTTAAATGTTGCAATGAATCATCCATACTACAAAATGGAAATGCAGAATGTTTGTGTTCAAAACACAATCACATACTCCAAACAGGAATGGCCTTAAAGGTGCAGTGTGTGAATTTTAGCGGCATCTAGTGGTGATGTTGTGAGTTGCAATCACCCACCGCTCACCCCTCCCTTTCGAAGCACATAGAGAAGCTACGGTGGCCGACACAGGACAAAGATGTCGTTGTCTGAGAGAGCAGAGAGTGACTAGCGCTCTGTAGAGCAGTTTGTCCATTTAGGGCTACTGTAGAAACATGACGGCGCAAAATGGCGATTTCACTGTAAGGGGACCCGCGGTGTATGTAGATAGAAATGACTCATTCTAAGGTAATAAAAACATAACGGTAAATGATGTAAGGTCTTTATACACCACTGAAAACATAGTTATGTATATTATATTGCATTTCTGTCAATAGATCCTCATAAATACTACACACTGCACCTTTAAATGAGAAATGTTTCAAGGATTATTTTGCATAGATGTTACATTTCAATCAAACACCAATGCAATCCTTCTATGTCCAGAGGCATATGAGCAATTTGTATAAGCATCAAAGATCGGATTCAGCAACTTGTTTATTTCCTGAATTAATCAATGTTTTTGGACTAATCAGAGGTGAATAGTTATAGTTAATGACATCGTGTTAGTTAATGACAGTGGTGTAAAGTATTTGAGTAAATGTAATTAGTTACTGTACTTAAGTATCTTTTTGGCTACTTTGTAGTTGTATTGAGTATAAAATATATTAGCAACTTTTACTCTCTACTTGACTACATTTTTGAACAAGTAAATGTACTTTTTACTCCAATACATTTGTGTTGAGTAATGCAATTACACATTACATTTTGCATGGCACCTAACTTTTTCTGCAGGAGTTTGTTTCTTCTATAAAGAAGCGATATCGCCATCTAAGGGCATTGAAGGTACTATATCTTATGTGTTTTGCCTTTACTCACCCAAACATGTCAACAGGGCTACTTTACGTGAATGCGAGTGCATTAGCAGGGAGTTGATGAATCGCAGGTGTTTGATTTATGAGATGAGGTCATGACTGCAGCCGCCGATGAGGCCGAAACCAGCACATCCAGTGCAAGAAGGCTTTGACTATTTAATTTTACTTAACATTTATTTTATTTATCCGCTATATTGATGAAACCTTATTGAAGGATATTGGTTTAGTTATGGCCTTTTTGTGCACTTGAGCTTAACTGAGACTTGAGAGTTTGTAGACGTTTAAGATGCTGTTGTGTCAACCTTGATTTATTTCAATATTGAGGTGTTCAGTTTTATTTTGATTTTAGAAAATAAACATGATTTCTCATCTTACAAATCAATTGTTTCTTATTTTTACTGGGATGTCTCTCAGGTGTCGAGGACAAGTGCATCTTTGAGCCTACATTCAGTATGAGTAAAATACTTAAGTACTGTTAAAATCTGTTTATTTTAGCTACATCTTATCTCGCACTTTATGACCGTTACCTGAAGCGTGTTGTGAAGCGTCGTGCTGGAATTCACGTTCGGACATCTCAAACATTTTGACATTGACGAGCGGTGTCAGACCGCTGAAGCAGCTCAGATGAGAAGGTTGTTTATCGTAGCGATGTGCACCTCAAGTAGAGTATAATATTAGGCAATTATTTCGCAAACCTTCATTATATACACTTAGAAAAATGACTGAGGTTCGGACCTCTCGGACTTTAATAGTGGGTACGGCCCCGACAGTGATCTGATTGATCGGTCGCTGATGGTTATTGGCCAATAGTTGCTATATAGTTTGATCGGTGGTCTCTATAAAGGTTAATCAGAAGAGCCGATCAGAAGAGCCAATCAGATGACGCAAAACTCGTGAGACAATTTTTCTATCCGCAGCTAAAATTGTCAAGTCTGGCAGTTCTACCAATAAATTTGCAACATCATTGCAGAGACGAAAGCAAAACTATTGCTCAACTGGATCATTCACTTTATTTCATCATATTCATTCCTCTTTTCTGTCTTTGCCACTTATATACAGTAATAATATATCTTGCTGCATTTCACCAGCTGATCTCACATGTCGCCATACCTTTTGTGTTTCTCTGCGATGAAACATGAAGTAATGTTTCACGTGCACCGGGACTTCTTACCTAATTAGGCCTGTACTGGTCAGAGATGCTCATCTGAAGAGACTGTGATTCTCTAAGTATAGCAATGTAACCTGTAACCTTCATGAAGTACTGGTTACTATTCCTCTGGTACATTCAGTTCATGTATAACACCACGGCACATGGATCCAACACACCATTACTTTTAACGTTGGAAAAGAGTTGAGAGACAGAATGAAATGGATGGATTGATAATCAAAGATTACAGAGGTGATTTGAGTACAGCAAAACTGCAGACGAACTACACTCTAAAAAATGCTGGGTTGTTTCAACTCATGTTTGGGTCTGGACAAACTCAACCATTTTAATCAATGGTTGTTTGTCCATATTTGACCCAAACATGGGTTGAAACAACCCAGCATTTTTTAGAGTGTATGTACAGCAGGAACTGGGGTTAACCCTGAAAACGCAATGATAAACATCACAAACCCAACTAGGGCTCAGGTGTGTTGTTCTGGAGAGAGCCAGTGCACACACACACACACACACACACACACACACACACACACACACACACACACACACACACACACACACACACACACACACAGAGATGCTGAGGCACACATTAGCAAACAGCACACTTGCATGCACATGTGCACTCAAACCGCTTCCAGATGATGCACCTGGGCTCTCAGAATGACCAGAGGTCAGGATCACACTGACCCAAATCACATCCCCACTTTACACCATCTTATTACGCCGCATTACTTTATTATGACAGAGGGTAGAGACAATGGGTGTGAGAAATGTTCTCTGATTGCTCCATGAATACTGCATTAGTCTGATTCATTCTGTTCTTCTCAGATTATGGGTTATGTTCTCTAAAGTAATCATGACAGTTCAGCTTCCAACTAAATTTTACAGTGCTTACATGCATTGCACACACACTTACGCACACTCCCTCATCAGTAAAGCAGCAGGGAGGACATGGTCGCAGTAAACTCCTTAGTAATGAGTGTATTAGTCTATGCTTGCAGTAATAGTCTTTGATTCTTTGGGTTAGGGGCGTTTCTCTGAGGAGGCAATGGAGGCAGTGCCAAAATAATCCACAGTACAAAAATAAAACAATGCAAATATTACGAAATATGACATTAACTCTTCCCTGCCATTGACTGAATTTTCTGTCACTACGATATGACACGCCTTCTGAGAGAGTACAGAATCTCCTGAACGAAAGACACGTGAAGGAGCAGAAATGAGCGATATCATATGTAAGCAGATGCATTTGTAAAAAATAACACGATCATCAACATTAAACAGTATATGAATTAAAACTGCCTAATGTTACTGAATGAAATGTCGACCCAGGACGAGCTCTACGACTGTGAAGCTTTGGGGTGTTGATGGACTCCATCGACTCCATCTGTGTTTGATCATCGCTCTGAATCCAAACTGGATGTAGTCTTTGACAAAATGTGATTTTTCTCAGCTTTTTGCTCAAAATGTTGCTTTTTTTAATGAAACAACTTACCCACATTCAAGTGTTGATTAAAAAAGAATGCGTGAAGCTAGAATAAAACGTGTTTTTTGTTTAAAAGCAGAGTCTCTGTTCTTTCTTTTGATATATTGCATGTTCAGATATTCAAACAACAAAATATTCAAAGGACCATAAAACTTTTGTAAAAAAGATCAAAAATGCTGGCGCTGGCTGGCAAAGTGTTTCAAAAACGCTGGCGGGGAGTTAAAAAGTGTATAAAAGTGATGTCATCAACGACATCAGCAGTTAAAGTTGCCTCCCCTGGGCCCATTGAGTTTTAATAGACTGTGGGTCTGCGTGCCGTGGGTTCGATGGGAGGTCATTGAGAATAAATGGGGGAAAGTCACTTGAGAGGAGCCAATGCCTCCATTGTGTTATGATTGGCCTATTATGCTGTTCACAGCCTGCCTCTCGGTTTTGTGCGTGTTCCGTGTCCGCAAAACGGTCTGAATGCATAAATATTGGTGTTAATGGGAAAACTAAATTAAAAGTAAATTAAAAACTGTCACGCCTGCCAGCCGGAGTGCCTGTGATAGCCACCAGGGGGCACTCCTATCTTTGTTATCTTATCATAGACTGCATTTCCCATAACCCATTGCCCAGGCTCATTATTGTTTGATCACTTCCACCTGTGTGTCATTACCCTTGTTAACTCTGTGTATATAAGCCCTGTGTTTTCTCTCACACTTTGCGAAGTCTTGTATGTTGTTACACTGCATTTCGCAGCGTTATCCTGGTTTCCCATGTTCTATGGTTTTTGATTCTCTGCCCATTTTCTAGATTACCCTGTTTGCCTGTGTTTCTTGGACCTGGTTTATGTTTGGATTGTTTGCCCATGTGTTTGACCCTGTGCCAATTCTGGATTGCCCTAATAAAAGCTGCGTTTGGTAGGGATGGGCAAATGAAGCCTCATGAAGCACTGACGCTTTCCCCAGATTGTTTCAGGAAAAGATTCAAAGCTTCGAGAGTGTCGAAAACAGCTGCATCTGGTGTTTAGTAAAAAATAAAGCAGCCAGAAGCCTGTGAAAGAGGCTTCGTCGGATGAATAGTTTCATGTTACGTGCACAAACACAGTGTGTGTGTGTGTGTGTGTGTGTATGTGTTGAATTTCTCTGTGATAAATTAATTTAACCATTAAACTGAGGCATTTAATGCCAGTATGAATATCAATACGATGTAATAGAAGAATAATGTACACATATATATATGGCAAATATTTTATTTTCCTGAAATAATTTGTATTCTTCATATTACTTGTATGACTGGGTATTTAAAATGTAATTGAATAATTCTGAATGAAAACTTACTCGTAAAGTAAGATCTGGGGGTTCGAACATTCCGATACGCAAAGTGAATTGCGCACGTGATTGGACAGAAAGTGAGGCTTTGTTTGTCATTGGTCACTTGATTTCTACGTTAACAACACAAGCCTCGAATCGAGGTTTCATCTGGCACACCCATTTACGCTCGACACAAGCTCCGATGCCTCGGTTCAAATGTCACATCACTAGCGTTTGGATCTTCACCCAAGTCTCAGAGCAGTATGTAACAGACTCTCTCACTTAGATATCTCCGCTTTATGCTATGTCAAAATCAAATGTGAAAATTTGATTTTGACATGGCATAAAGTGGAGATATCTAAGTGAGAGAATTGTTGATCTGTTAGGTTTTTTTTTTTACTGCGTTCTTATAGTTACTGGTTTTAATACATAGAATATTAATTTGTCATTTAAAAGTAACATTAATAACCTGTTAGTGTAATTAAATAGAATGTTCTATGTTAGTTTTAAAAAAAAGAATTGTATGGAATTGCCTCCTCATTTCAAACCACCTGCATGCCACTGGTTTGGAGAAACTGTTACACTAATGAAATGACAGATGTTTTTAAGAAAGAGCCAAAACATGTCAGTTATTTTGCTTAGAACCAACATTGTATAAGATAATATTATATATATAATATTATATTATGTTTAGTAGGGGTTTAATGGTACATGTATTTATCCCAAACGGTCACTGTACGGACGTCAAGTTTCGGTGCATACAGTCAGACGACGAATACAGTCAGTCACAGGCAATCCACATTCCAATCCAGAAGAGGGCGCGTGCGGTAATGCAACGCTGTTTGCTAACCACCACAACAGGAAAATGAGCAGAAGAAGAAGAGACAGTCTACGCACAAACCCAAAACAAGAGTTCAGATGGCACAAGAGCTTGCTAGTAACCTATACGTTGAGTTTCGATGAATTTTTGTGACGCTCCACAAACTTCACGGAAAGGGAATCCTGTTTGTTTTCTTTATTTTACATAAGCACAATGATTTGTTTTTATTGTGAGTGTGCACAAATAAAAATAGACCCTTTACAGTTTCGAATGAATAACTGTATGACCATAAATGACAGAGTAATTTAAGTTGTTTCCGCTGTTATAATGAGACAAAATCATTTGGCGTTGTGCCGATTTGTGTTGGGACTCATGGAAGTCTCAGTACAGTCCAGTGATGAAATATACATGTCCTGGTAATGGGAAGCCTCAGGTGTCGCTTCACTCGCCGTCTCCTCGTGGAAAGGTGAAGTCGGCTCCTTTTCTCCTTCTCGCTCATCTCTCCATGATTTCTTGAAAAAGCATAATATTGAATTTTGTGCAATCTCTGCACAAGTTTTATTTTTCATTATTCTATTTAATTTGTACTTTTATGACACAAGAGATGCTTTTCAGTTTTGTAGCTGATTCTGACCAAATACCTTTTGTTTTTTATCAGCCCTACAATAAAATATGACCTATACAAAGCCGCGTTTCCACCGCAGGAACTTTCCCCAGGAACCAGGGACTTTGGGGTGGTACTCTGTGTGTTTCGACTGCAGGGACCAGGGTCTAAATGAAGTTCCGGGTAAAAATTTCCCCCTCAAAAAGTCCCTGCTCGCGAGGTAGTACTTTTTCAAAGTTCAGGAACTTTCGGGGGTGGGACTTGGGCGCTAAACATGCTGATTGGTTGAGTTCACGCAGCATTTTATTTCAACCACCACTTTTAAAAGTCTGTTGCGGTGTGTGCAGTAAGAGTTTGCTATTCGAATCAACAGTGGAATTTAAAAAATACGACCAATGGACCAACAATGAGGTTCAGGCTTAATTACGTTTATTTGCGGAGGTCAAAATCCTGCGGGAACTGTCCGGTCCACCGCACACACACATTCACTCACATACACACTCACTCACACACACACACACATATATACATACACACTCACTCACTCTCACGCACACACACACTTACACTTAACTGGAGAGTTGCGCGCAGTCCTACATCACCAGACTAATCTTCACGGTACTTTAGACTTTGATGGAAACGCAGACAGCAACAGGTCTGGGGGAAAAACGTTCTTGGGACAATTTGTTCCGGGTAATTTCAGTGGAAACGGGGCTCAAGAGTGCAGTCTGTTACTGCTTAGTGCTTAATACATTAAAGGAGGCTGTACTGTACCAACTACCTCAGTGGACTAAATGTCGCTAGGTGGTACAAACTGTAATTTGCACAACTTTTCAAAATAAGTGAAAAGAAACCTAGCATTGGGGATTTGTTGCTTTTTCTTGTATCGAACCGTGACCCCAGAACCGAAGTATGTACCGTGACTTCTGTGTGCCGTTACACCCCTAATGTTTAGGTATTTTCACTGGAAAACAAAACAAAAACAGATTCACAAAATTGAATGAAATGAAAATGGAGATACAGCGACAGAAGTTTTCTTCTGTATTGTGACGTTCATCCATTTGTAACAGATTATCGGAAAAAAATGTAGGCCGGGGACTTGGTTTAGTTTATCGTTTGTTGATTGGATTTTGAGATTCAAAAATGAATGCAAGCTTGCAGTCGATAGTGAAAGTGCAGGGTCTGAGTGGACTTAATAATGGGATAATGTTAAATGTACAAAAATGTAAAATTGAAGCATATACATTGATGAATCATTCACAATAAGATCTATAGCATGCATTTAGAAAATAGATGCATGTTTCCGTTTCATTCCAACAGCAAGATGAAATCGTGGTATTTTTCTGACACTTTCATATATGCATCCACAAAGTATATCTGAGAGTGTGTGTTTCCTAAATTGCTGTAATTTGAGTTGTGTGTTCTTGATCTCACATGAGCAGCCTTCTGAAAAACACTCCTAATTGATCAGTCGCTGTTCTTTA